>JAMKCH010025455.1:0-29692 GCA_023653785.1 Ophioderma brevispina
AGCAACGCTCTGATTTGAACGAAATGCCTGACCAACGCATGGGTACGGGTAAGCAACGGTTCAATGATATATTCAATCTAAAATGTTTGAGGTAAGCCAGGGAGACAAGCTAGTGCTCTGGCTCACTAAATGTCCAGTTAACATGTTATTTTTTTAATAACTTACGATTCTTATCCATCACGTCGAATCAAACGGAATTCAAAGAGGGTGGGCACCTGGCTTTGAAATTCGACTACCGCCCATCCCCCAACCATCTAAATCTATAATATATTTGTACTGCATTTGCATGTAGGCCTATATAGGTATACCCTCCCTCTTCGTCTGATCCATAACTGCCATTTCATGAATGTTATGATGTATGTGCTTTTTTTAACAATCGCGTGTAAACTTGAAATTGGATATACATTCATCGATTCTAATTTGACTATGTAACTATCTTGAGTCCCCGTATAAATCGCATTTTATTTATTTGCAACTCTTACCCAGGGTAGCCCCCGATTCGTCCAAACTGATCTAACACAACTGCCCTCACATATACGTCTACTTTACGAAATTTTAAAATACTACTAGTTTAATATACACATGTATCGCATCACTAATATCAGTATAAAACAAGCAAACACATCTGCACAAAATATACATAATACCAAAATTTAGGGAACAATAAAATAACCAAAATACACTATAGTGAGGATTCAAAATATTTTGCTCTTGTACGTTTGTTTAAAAGTTTTCGTATTTGCAGCATTTCGTCTTTCGCATTGGAAATCG
The DNA here is from genome assembly GCA_023653785.1 of Ophioderma brevispina. NCBI lineage: Eukaryota > Metazoa > Echinodermata > Ophiuroidea > Amphilepidida > Ophiodermatidae > Ophioderma > Ophioderma brevispina. The sequence continues at coordinate 772 of JAMKCH010025455.1, forward strand.
TTCCACAATAAAACACCACTGTACATTGGGTATATCAGTCCATCTCATCCGTCTCTACCATTTTTTTCGGAACTGAGACATTTGAATGATGACTGACTATATCACGATTACCAGCCTAAACCCCATCGATCTCCTAAGATATTTAGCGTGCGCAGATTTTGGAAAACACTAATGTCTCTGCGCACTTCCCATAATTCCGGAAAAGGACGCACATAATGTTTCTGCGCGTTTAGTGAATTCCCCTAATGGCTGCCACTTAGTACAATTACCAGAGTTACGCCTGCGCCACTTTCTCCATTTTTTTGTGCGCATACCGTGCAACTAGGGGTCTCACCTACCTGCATAGTACACAATTAACATGAAAGGGATAAAGAGCCCTGAATTCTGATACACATGCTGTGTTGGGCTTCAATTACAAGAACAATACCACATACATGTATATCATGAAAAGGTGTATGACATTAATATAACGAGTTTAAAGCATTACGTTTTTTGATCGATGCATATGATTGCAACTATTTTGATAAGATTTTCCACCTGGAGCTATTAATTAATGCCACCTAAGTTTTTGTTGACCATATGCGAATTTACATAACCATCTGTATGAGTTACAGAATTAGTCTTGTGCTTTGGTAATCTTGGTAGTAGTGACATTCAATCCAACCTAATTAATGCAACATTAAGTTCTTTGTTTTCAAGTCAAGTGTTCCTGATCGATGTCAGTAGATCCCTTAAAAAAAGAAATGTAGTTCCTTGCCAGTTGTTTTATTCCACTTCTGTTGAGGTGCAGTCCATCCCGTGCAACGATTGCAAGTTCAATGTTACTGGCTATCTCTATAGGTCCACTGGAATATTGACATTTATCAAAACGTCTGGCATTTATTCTTTCAGCCATGCTGATTTTCCTGCATGATCCTGAAGCCTTTATGCTATGAATATTCCTACTGATGTTTGGTTTGATGTGGTGATCGATTGCGCAAGTTCAACATAAGGTCGAGACACTCGTTGGGGAGACAATTTTTCAAGTTTTTGGTGCCACAGTGTATATTACTGATGAGGGATTGTGCTCTTCAATAAGACGTGTGGCCATTTTATCAAGTTCTACGTTTGCTACCAGGTATGCACAATTAGGACTTGCAAGCGACGTACATACGTCTCCCGACAGGGTGCTTGGGGATTGAGTCACCCAAGATTAAAACAATCCGGCTTGACTTCTGAGTAATATGTGTAGTAGTCAGAGGTGTAGTGTACGTGACAGATTCAGTGGGGACAGTTGGTTCAGGTGATGGTTTTGGAATCTTGGGGCGCGGCTTTGGTGTTGGCTTTAATCGTCGTGGTTTGGGGACGGGTCTGTACCTGGTCTGGTTCCTCAACTTGCAAAACACTAAAGTCGGGTTCTTGTTGGTATTGTTGGTGTCAACATAAGGTCATCTGATTCAAGAGGAACTGAAACTGTATGATCCAGGGGTTGGAGAGTGTCACTCAAGTTTGATGGAACACTAGTGAATGGTTTAGCAAGTTGCAATCCGGGGTTGTTACAAGTTTTGTGTTTGTGTCCTCACTGTCATTAGAGTCTCCTTCTGGGTTTCCTTGTTAAACAGTAAAAACGTCCGCACAGTGTCACATTTGGGTTGTCAGCTGTGTTCCTCTGGCATCTCTGTTAGTACAATGTGGTCCAAACTGGCATTCATTTCAAAGCATGGTAAACTAACTGATGATGTGATGGGATGATTTGGAGTTGATGTGATGGGCTGAACACACATAGAGTTGTAGTGGCTTTTCTGTTCTGTATCAAGGCTGGTCTGATCTCAGGTAGGACACTATCAACCCACTCTTGTTAAGATTTCCTTGACATTATACCCAACTGATTCTGATTTTAAGCTACTTAAACAAGTCATACTATTTAGCACATCGTAATTTTAACACTTTTAAAGGCACTCATTGATGTTGCTCAACCAGAAAATAAAAAAAATCCTTAAAATCATATTTTGAATGTTTGCAACAAGTTTAAGTTGATCGCAAACATAACTCCACAAGTAGAGGACGCAAATCAACCTATAAGGACAAAATCTGATATTTAGCCTTACTGTCCGTACGGACACTTTACTACACCCGTTACTTTTAATGGAGATTCTATATTTTGGAGACTGAGTTTTCTTCCTATTCTATCAATTTTTCGCTTGGAAAATATAATTTATGAGAATTCCTACAGACTTATACTTCAAACTTTTAAGGCATTTCTTCAAATTTTAATCTTTCACTCTTTCGGTGGAATTTGGAACATTTTCACTCTTTCCGGGTGTCACTTATAGTGTCCTTTAAGTATGCAATACAATCATACAATGGAACACAATTACTATCTTGCACTACAGAATCCTAAATTTAAATACAACCGGTTTTGTTCCAATAACAGACAAGTTTTGCCCCTTAGTTGCCTTTTACGACATGGCTGGGAGCACATCGTGCAATTCTTAACCCGACCCGCAGGGGGCTGTAATGATCATATGTGCCATTCACACAATGTCCTTCATGTCAATGCATGTACAGTACAACCCCTGAACTGTTGTTCTTGTTGGATGAGCTTATTGTAACTCATGTGCACTTCTGGTTACAAGACATGCTTGCTTGAACATAATGGCCTGTATTTCAAAAAGGTGTTTAACAAGGTATTCAAAGGATTATCCAACAAAATGAGACTACTGCTGGTGTGAAGTTTGTTATCGGTGTTTAATACATAGAACTATCTTTTGAGTGAAAGGGCAAGTGCCCTTCTTGCTTTTTATGTGTTACATGGAAAAAGCACAACCTTATATATCAGAGTTAAATGTGTATTCGTGATCTAGCACTAATTTTGGGTTTAAGGTTAATAGATATCCCAGAGAAAAGTTTATTCCAAATTCTGTTGATTGAGGATTCGGACAGTGCTTTTGATGTTATGCACAAATGGTTGCATCATGCTGCCCCACAGGCCATTGTGCTGTGAACTCTTCTGCCATTTAGGACAGAAATACAATCAAACAGGGAATTGTTTAACGTTGGCACAAGATTGTAATAAGAATGGTCTCTGGTTGGCCCTGGGTATAATGCATGTTACTGCATTGCGCATTCCCTATTGGGAGTAGTTTGAAAACCCCGGGCCCAAATTCATTGACAGATTGCCTGCCAGCCTTGTCTGCTAGAGGGAGTCATAGTCACTCCTCAAACTGGAAATGCACATCCTCTCTTGGGTGACCTCATAGCAGAATGCTCCCCCCCCCCGGGAGAATAGTGCATGCCAGTCACAGATTTTAAAATCAATTAACAAGGACACAACCATAACAAATAAATAAAATATGTTAGTAAAGTGCCGACTCAGAGATTCCGATGATGGACGCGCTCAATGTTCAAACAAATCAGTTTTTTTGCAGAGACATAATGCTTGTACGTATACTAATCCAGTTTGAAATAACTGGAGCCAAATCGAAATCATTCATATAGAAAATCACAGTCAGGTAGTTAGTATACCAAGTTTAAATACGGTTTTGTCCCCGGTAACGAGGGTGGCCGGATTAACCTCATACTCAGCAATAATGATGTGTGAGGATTTTATGGAGCAGGCAAAAGATTACTTTTGTTATAAAATCAACTTTGTTATAAAAATCCGGATTATGGAAATATTTTTTAAACACGGTATCTATGGCAATGTTATACTGTGATAAGGTGCTTACTACACGAAAACGAAACAAATCCGAATTCATCTTAACTTTGGAATTCAAATGTTAGGACATTTCTTCGTTCTAGATAAACAATTTTAATTACACCCAAAAAATTATATGTCGAAAAATATCTGAGGTCCTTGCCTCTTTATAATCATAAGATTCCAAGCGGCTTCAAAGTAAGATATGTTATGAAAGCGATCAATTTCTACCTTTGATACCAATGAACTAATTATGCCGAGGTTTTCATTTAAATCTCGGTCAATGTCACAGTACTCAGTCAACGCACTTATTTCTCATCCGGACAATGTCTTTAGTGTGCATTCAGCAAAAAGGGCCACCTAACACAATGACATACACAACCAGCTTCTTCATGGGAGTACAGTCAAGTACATGTGAAGCTACCTTTACATGCCGTGAAGTACCCCCCCCCCATGGGGACAATCGCCGGGCCGTCAAATGGGATAATCAATCCACCAAGGTTTACACAAGCAGTACATTATTCCACTAGGCACCCCATGCGGCGTGGACCTGCGTGGGATCTCCCATGCAAATGAGCTTTGTGTGATTATTGTAGTATCTTATCATTATTTAACATTGGTCACCTAGATGTGGTTATATCTTGTTTACACAAAAGTGTCATAATTTAGGGTTTTGGGTGATGCCTGAACTAAAATATAAATGCTACTGGGAAGGGAAAGCTATTTCTTCATTACCCTGGATATATCAATACTAAAAGATGTGTGTTGGGATGTTATGAGTGAAAACGTGCCTCATTTTGGCAACCAATAGTAGTCTTACAGAGTATTCTAGGGATGACAAAATCACAGTTGTTCAGCTTACACAAAATGGAAATATTGGCGTGAAAACTTACAAATTGATTATGGGGATCTAAGGGCGTCCCAATGAGGAAAAATTTATAAGTGAATCGCGGCCATCCACCTGTAATCTTCAATGGGATTATATAGTAGCTTGGAACTTCATTTTAATCACACACTCCTTCTGTGAAAGGTTTAGGTAGAGGTCTTCAACAGGGGGAGTATAATTCAAATGAGCGATCTTGCAGGCTGATATTAATACCAAGGCAAAATACCAGACTGACACAGGGGACGTTATATCAGGTGTGGCCGGAGTTCAACAATTTGGTCTTGGCGTCATTGCAACAACTTGCTATTAAGGGTGACCCAATAAAAAACTTTACCCAAAATGAAAGTGAGATTTTTCCACTGTTAAAAATTGATATTTGTGATTTTTTTTTTTGTCATAAGCAGGGATAATTGAGCCTCTTGCCTGAAAAAACATGTTCAGTTTGGGTTGAGTGGTTTCAAGTATATGGTACACTGAAACAATAATCAGCAAAACAGACTTGATCCACAGAGCATCGTTTTAGAGATGGTAAATCCCCAATGCCCAAATTCGAGCAGATCGTGTCCTACCCCCCTCCCTCGAACAAGACAGACAACTGGGGTATTTAGCACAACTGCATGCTATGATTCAGATTGAAAGCCTGGTTGCCAAACAATTTTATGTGTACTTATCATTCCATCATTGAAATACCCCATGGACAGTGCTGCAGTGTGCTAATACCAGTTTTCTGTCTGTTGTCAGGGCGGGGAGGGATTAGGACACGATTGCCAATTTGGCCATTGGGTATTTAGGGCTGCCGGACTTAAGTCGCCAAAAAGTGTCGTCGCGACTATGGCGATAATCGCGAATACAATTATTGTTTGCTACTTGGGACTATTTTAATGAAAACTACAGGAAGCATAAAAATGATCTAAGAAATGGCCCTACACACTGCAAGAAATATTATTCAAGCTGGTATTACAACATCCTAAGTATTACTCCTCCGCTGAGTAAAGAAATGCATGTTGTGCTCTAGATTAAGAAATGTATATCAGTGCCGTTGAAATCGCAAGCCTATACTCTATGACCTGCGATGCATAACCAGTCATGTGTATTTCCTTGACATGGTAAAAGCCAATCGGCAGTTGTCAACATTACGGTAAATATCTTTTAGGACTACTGAACTTCACCCCGTAATATTTCAGAGAAAATGCCTTTAGTAATTTCGAAAAATTAGTCTAAGGATGGTTTGATTTTAAAAAATAGAAACATGTTCGTAATATAAACTAAATAATTTATGGCATATTTTTGATGGCTATATGCTGGTATAGTCTAAAAAACAAATTATTAAAACCATAATCTTGATGTCAAAGGTCAAGCGAGTCCTAAAAAAGTTTCACAAAACCTTTCCTACAATGCATCAAAATCTGTTAATGCCGATTTCGCGTCGATACAATCATTTTACAATAAAAACACCACTAGAACTAGGGAGGCCAATATGTGACGTAAATACAATGTACCACACGCGTACTCGCCGCACGGGCCTTGAATCTGCATGCAGTACTAGTGCCGAATATGGCATACATGGAAAAGACAGTTTGCTCAAAAATATTACAATAGAATATTACAAACTGAAAATAATGGAAAAAAGTAATTGTTCCTTACTAAATTATAAAGCTGACGCTAGAATTTTTTTATTACGTGGGACGGCTTCCGTTACATTACCACGGGTACCGCGGATACCCAGCTGAAGTAGCGTAGGCAATCAGCTCGCTGGGCCGCGATTTCTCCCCGCACGGATCTGCCACAGAATCGCGTACAAAATCCCATTCAGTTTCACTGCCTGACTCTTTCAAGGTCAAAACAAGCCTGGAGCAAGATGCCCCACTTTATGGTGGTTCTTCATCCGTGGTATCCTCCGATGAGTTGTGTAAAAGACACGGGCACCAGCCTTGGTTAGCGCAAGCAAAGTGTGGGTCTTAGAATACCCACAATTCCCAGAAATATCGCACGTCAGCATCACAGTTCTTTCCAATGAACTCTTTATACGGAAGATCACGTCACGAAACACATCTCAAGAAGGAGATGAATGATGGTACACCAGTTATCAAAAGGAGCAGTCATATTACTACATTTGGTAAAATCCGATTTCGAATGCTATTGGCAGCACACAGAGGGATTTTCTGGACTATTTTGTAGGGATAAAGAGAGTATTTCAGGCGATCTATTGGGGTCCACGATATATGTAGGGTTAGTTATATTTTATAGTTGAGCATCAAGTTTACTCTTCAGATCAAGGTGAGAATAGATACCCTAAGTGTGTTGGATCCAAATAACTATGTATGCAGTTTAATTTACTCAATTTAGCTAAATCTGATGGAAAAGTATTTTTTCTTCCCTAAATATGATAGTGGACCCAAATAAAGGGATCGCCATATTCCGCTATTCAATTGATGTTGCGCGCGATCCTAATATTTGGGTTCCCTCGACAAATATAGGGTTACCTATACTTTAGAATCAAGTTTAATTTTAGCATTCTAGGTTAAATAGCTCCCTTAATGCTTTTTGGATCCACATCACTATCTATGAAGTTCAAATTTATTCAAAAAAAGTAATTTTAACCTGCTTTCTTTGGGTCCACTTTCAACAGAAATCGGCATTCGAAGGGGATGGGGAGTAGTCGAGAGGGCTCTTACCAGGCCGACACTGACCTCCCTTTATGCATTCTGGGGCGGTCCGCATGTACAGCGGGGCAAAGTGTATGGTTGGCTGTTCCCGCCAAAACGCGTAACAAAACATACGCGTGCAAGTCAAAACGTACGCATGGGTCTTTCATAACGTACGCGCGGGTCCGTCATAACGTACGCTGGTTTGAAAGAACGGGACGTATTGGACATTTCTATTATACTCTATAAGTTTTAACGTACGCATGGTTGGAAACGTACGCAATGGTTTTGGCATACATAAAGTGGTTCGTAATACGTACGCGCAGTTTGGGAATTAATCAATACGGTGCGTTCTGTCATAAGTAGTGTGGTCTTGTCTATGAGTTAAAATATGATTTTTGTCGCGTACGTTATGAAAGACCCATGCGTACGTTTTGACTTGCACGCGTTATGGTTTAGTACGCGTTTTGGCAGGGAGGAAGCCCAACATAATCTGTGAGGCTGACACATCAAATGCATATATGCAGCGCGTACCCCTTTTGTACTGCGATCTTGTGACAACGCTAGTCCACGCGAATTACCGTTCTATTCGCTCGACAAAACAACCCTGTTCCCCGCTATCAGATAGTCACTCTACGTCCCACGTCAGATTTTTCGACTTTATCCAATCGGACAAAGTCGACAAGGGTAGAATAGCAGGCAGGCTGTCGGGCTTTGTCCAGGCCTATCCTAGTCAGTTGCTAATCGGCCTAGGCTTATAATAATAATGATCTGGTTAACACAGGAGTATTGCATGCAAGGAATTTACACATTGAGTAAACCGACACCGCAGCAACTACAATATATCAATCAATGGGCTACTAATAACTTGTTTGTGGCAATAATTAAGCCTAGGTCATTTCAAGATACAAAACTTTGTAAAGCACAGGCCTATAGTCAGAAGGAAAACTTGGTTTCAAGTTGTGTAAAATGTACGTGTAACCAAATTTAGTTTAGCCTAGCATAGCGACCCTGCCTAGGCCAGCCTAGCAGGCCTAGGCTAGGTTAGCCTAGCATGTAGGCCAGCAAGTTAGGTGTTTATTCAGTAATCGTACCTAAAAAAGATTGAGTTGAAGGATGAACATATAAAACTGCTGTGCCCCTGTGTAGGTAGGCCCAAGTTGGGCATGGACAGAATGACCTAGGCCTTACATGCCTTATTCTGTTCTTGTTAGTTACATGTTTTGAAGGATTTGCAACAACTACAAACATGACAAATGACAAAAGAGAACTTCATTTGCATTGCTTTCGGTTAACGATTCCGATGAGCAGACCCCAACCCTTGATTCCCATTTGAAAAGAACATATGAAAATTGAATCAATAAAATTATTGATAAATCTGCCAACAATCGGGAAATTCGCCATCGCAGGACAATCTGTAATATCTGTGTTTGAATGTGATGCTTACACGTGGAATGCGTGATGCTATCCTGCTTGGGACTGCGCAGACACCCAGAACGATCACTTTGCACGGTTAAGATGACAAGGTTTCCGAATTTAAAGCCATCAGAAGAGCATTGAAAATTTGACATTCTGCGGGCGTTCAGAACATAAACTTACCTTAGTAGCGATCGGTGAATCCTGACCTACCACTGTGAGCAACTCTTGTCAACAAGACAATTGTGAGATAAAATTGCAAATTGGTCCAAACTAGAGCGTATAATGCTGCGCCAACTAGGACCCATCACTTTTTGGTCATGTTTTGCATGGTTTTGCTGGTTCGAAGTCAAAGTACAGTCTCCGTCCCCTCTTTGATGAGAAATAGGTTGCATTGCCTTAGGAAAAAACGTAAAGAGGTCATCTCTTACACCAGTATAAAAGTACGCCCTGTGGTACTGTTAGCCTTGCTTTGCTGTGTTGTACAAAAATGTGAGAGCTGCTGCTTGGATGGAATTCGAAGTGCACCGTGGGTAAATTTAGCCCAACAACAATTTTGCAAAATAACCATCGGCCGCTAGCAGTCTAGATGTTATTACGTCATGGGTAAAATAACGGTTGCCTCCAGTCACTAGAAAAGGACTTCGTGACGTAGCCGTTTATTGCAACCTCGTTCGACCAAGTACTTCAGAAGTATGACCAAAATAAAACATTTAATGGCCAAACCTGGTATTTTGCACGGAAAATTAAAATTTGCATCTATAAATTGAAAAGCTCATAGTTTAATTTATCAAACATTATCCCTTGTTGAATTTTAAACATCAAAGGAAATTAAAACTTTAGTGGCAATTACAAACGTCATCATTCGGGGTCAAACGCATGATGATTTGGAGACGCAGCGACGCGTAATCCCGATCTGTGGGCAAATTGGGAAATTTAAATTGCCGTATCGTAGCGAGGTGTTTGGGCCTATTTCAATGCGCAGGACAAGAAACCGAACGAGAAGATGTCAGGCAAAATAGAGGTGAGGGTAAAATTGTTGTATCTTAACTACGACTCAAGTTAGATAATATTTTGTTATGAAACTAGGCCATCAATGCGTGTTGGAATTCAAGAGTCTCCTCTTGTGTATCGTCAATGGTGTGTAGTAACCCCTAGATATAATGGACGTCCCGACAATTCACGAAAGCTTGAAAAATTGAAATGGAAGTATCGTCCATTATTTTTACAGGGTGTAGCTCCATGAAGGATTGAAAATGTTGTTACTTTTTCAGTATTTTGAGCAGACATGCCGGTAATCCGTTATAAAAAAATAATTTATGAATTGAAAAATAACAAAAATATATTTATATTTAACGTATTTGATGAAAGGACCAAACAAATAAATCTAACCAAAAACTACCTGTGTAGCCATAGGACCATGGACCATGGCCATGGTTAGTACACTAATTATCAGTATGTTTACATTGCTTTGTCAGTTTAAATTATGGCTTGTTTACTTGTTAAGTAAATAAAAGATGGTTTCATATTTGTGTCAGGTGTTAATGTTACCGACATATTATTACTATTCCCACATCAATGATGTTTTGTGGTTTTTGTTGTTAAAAAAAAAAAGTTGTCTCAGAATCCTTTGGCCCCTGGCAAAACCCAAGGACTAAGTATAGTCTGGTTTTTTTAAATTGCCCGAAAAGAATGCGCTTCGCATGATTTTAATTAAATTTTTAGGTGACTATCTTTTTTTTTAAATTCTTCCCCCCCATTTTTGGTATTTCATTCTTGAGTGTAGAGAAAGATAAACAAAAGAATTTGAAACCTTCAAAAAAAGAAAGCGCGAAAGGGTGAGGTTTTTAAACCTATAAGTGGGGAAAGCTGAGACAAAAGGGGTTTTTTTGTGGTTGTATTGTGTTGTTGTCATTGTTGTTTTTTTTACTTTTACCTTTTCTTTTCTGTCTTCTATTTCCTTCCCTTTTCATCTGGCAATAAACCAATAGTTAAGCCTGGGTAAACCCCCAAGGTTCCGGTTTGGGGCTCACGGATTAAAAATACTCCCCTTTAGCCAGACAAACATGACAAATGACAAAAGCGAATTCATGCATTTGCTTTCGGTTCACCCCCCCCCCCCCCCCCCCCCCCCCCCCCCCCCCCCCCCCCCCCCCCCCCCCCCCCTCCCCCCCCTCGATTCGATGAGCAGACCCCAACCCTTGATTCCCATTTTGAAAAAATATGAAAAATTGGACCAATAAAATTATTGCTATCTGCAACAAAAATCGGGAAATCGCCATCGCCGACACATCTGTCATATCTGTGATGTGAATGTGATGCTACCCGTGAATGCGTGATGCTTCCCTGCTTTGACTGAGCACACACCAGAACGATCACTTTGCACTGTGTTAAGAGGTACAAGGTTTCCGAATTACCGCCATAAGAATAGATTTGAAAAATTTGACTTCTGTGGACTTTCAGAACATAAGACTTACCTTAATCTAGCGATCGTTGTTCTTTACCTACCAATGTGATGCCAATTGTTCAACAAAATTGGATAAACTGCAAATTGGTCCAAACTAGAGCCGTAAATGCTGCGCCAACCAGGACCCATTCAATTTCGGTATAGTTTTGCATGGTTTGCCGGTTCGAAGTCAAAGTACAGTCTCCGTCCCTCCTTCATGCACATAGTGGTGTTGCATGGCATTTAGGAACGTAAAAAGGTCAGTCTCTTACACCAGTATTAAAGTATGCCCTGTGTACTGTTAGCCTTGATTTGCTGGGTTGTACGAAAAATGTGAGAGCTGTTTCTTGGATGGAATTTCGAATGCACCTTGGGTAATATTAGCCCCACAACATTTGCCAAAACTAACAACGGCGTAGCAGTCTAGATTTTATTTACGTCATTGGGTCAAAACGGTTGCATCCAGTTAGAAAAGACCTTTGATGACGTAGCCGTTTATTGCAACCTAGTTCGACCAGTACTTCAGAAGTTATGACCAAAATAAAACTTTAATGGCAAAAAATTGTGTATGTTTGGAAAAATAAAATTTGCATATATAAATTTGAAAAGCTCAGAGTTATTTATCCAAATTATCCCTGTTTGAATGTTAAGTCAAAGAAATAACTTTATTGGCCAATTACACAGTCAATATCGGGGTTCAAACGGCATGATGAGACGCAGCTGACGCGTAATTCCCCGCCGTCGTGGCCATGCTGGAAATTAAATTGCCGTCATCGTAGCGGAGGTGTTTGGCTATTTCAAGCGCAGGACAAGAAACCGAACGGAGAAGGTGTCAGGAATAATCGAGGTTTAGTGTAAAATTGTTGTATCTTGACTTACGAATCAATGGCTAGATAATATTTTGTTTATGAAACTAGGCATCAATGCGTGTTGGAATTCAGAGTCCCTCTTGTGATCGTTAAATGTGTGTAGTACCCTAGATATAATGGAACGTTCCGCCAATCACTGAAAGCTTAAATTGAAAATGGAGTATCGTCCATTATTTACAGGGTGTAGCATGAACGGATTGAAAATGTGTTACTTTTTCAGTATTTTGAGCATGACATGCCGTAATCCGGTATAAAAATCATTTATGAATTAAAAATAACAAAAATGAATTAAATCAACAATTTGTGAAAGGCCAATCAAATAATATAACAAATATCATGTGTTAGCAATATGCAGGACCTGCCTGTTGGTTAGTACACGAAGTATCAGTTTGTTTACAGTGCTTGTCAGTGTAAATTATGGCTTAAGTTGAATTTTAATTACATACAAAGTGGTTTCCATTTTTTGTGTCAGTGTTAATGTTACCGTACATATTATTACTATTCCCACATCAATGTGTTTTGTTGTTTTGTGGTTTAAAAAAAAAGTTTGTCTCAGAATCCTTTGGCCCCTGGCAAAACCCAAGGACTATAGTATAAGTCGTTTTTATTTAAATTGCCCGAAAAGAATGCGCTTCGCAGATTTTTTTAATTAAATTTTTAGGTGACTATTTTTTTTTTAAAATTCTTTTCCCCCCATTTTTGTTATTTCATTTCTTTGATGTAAGAGAAAGAAAAAAAAGAATCTTGAAACCTTAAAAAAAAAAAAAGAAAAGCGGAAAGTGTGATTTTTTTTAAACCTATACGTGTGGAAAGCTGAGACAAACATTTTTTTTTGTTGGTTGTATTGTTGTTGTTTTCATTGTTGTTTTTTTTACCTTTTTACCTTCTCTTTTTCTTCTTTCTCTTCCTTCCCTTTTCATCTGGCACTAAACAAAGTTAAGCCTTGGGTAACCAAGGTTCCGTGTTTGGGGTTCACGGATTAAAACGTATCCCCGTTTAGCCAGCTGACGTTGAAATCCTTTTCGATGTGACTTTTCATTAAATGTTGTTTTTTGTTTGTTGTTTTGTTGTTGTTGTTGTGTAGGCCAAAAAAAAGGTTTGTCTCAGTTTCCTTGGTCCAAAACCCAAGGGCTATAACTTCATAAGTTTTTTTTGTGTGTGTTTTTTAATTGGCTAAAAAGAATGCGCTATGCGGACTTTTTTGTAATAACATCTGTGACTTTTTTTTCCTTTTTTTGTTATTTCTTTTCCTTGATGTAAGAGGGAAAGAAAAAAAAAACTTTTGAAACCTAAAAGAGAAATGCAGTAAAATGTGAAGTTTTAAATCTATGCGTGCTTAAAGCTGAGACAAACCTTTTTCTTTCTTTTTTTTGACGTAATGTTGTTGTTTTTTCCTCTTTTTTTCCTTTTCATCTGGTACTAAGCAAAGTTAAGCCTTGGGTAATCAAGGTTCTGTGTTTGGGGTTCACGGATTAAAACGTATCCCCGTTTAGCCAGCTGGTGTTGTTTTAATCTGGCATCAAAGCCGCATTTTTGGTTTCCCAATTGCTTGCATAATTTCCAATTCCATAAAAAAAATACAATTTTTTTTCACTTTGTACTTTCAAGTTACTTTCTTGATTTGATTTGTGTTTCATAACCCAAAAAGTATTTCATGCATTTTGAAACCATTTTATTTGCCTTATCGGTCCTGTTTCTGTTGAAGCCCATGCCTTATTTTTCGTGTTTGCTGTAATAATCTACATCAAGACTAAGTTTCTGTATTATGTAATTATTGTATTTAGATCCAAATGAAGACTTGAGAGAGCCTGAAGGTGGAAAAAATTCTTGTGGCAGGAGAAATATAGGTAAGTTCAAATTCGTATTGTAGTATCATAATTAAATTTTACCATAACCTTATTTAACTTTAAAAAATGGTTGAAATGTGCAAACCAATGTTTTCCTTCCAAATTTCCATCCAGACACTATTTCCCCATTCTTATATGGAAAAAAAGAGGTCGATGAAGCCCTCTCCATATGGGCCAAAACGATTTACTATATCCGAATGTTGATCCAAAATTGTGATTTTAACTTTCACTTCATTTGAATCGAAAGAATCTATATTATAAAAGGCCACGTGTATCTGTCTGTCTGTCCGCCTATTTTCTCGGAGGCCGGGGGTCGTACGGTCACGAAACTTGGTGGGTGGGTGTAGCTTGGGCTGGGCCAGATCAAGTTCGATTGGTTAGTGGATCAAAGGTCATCGGGGGTCATTCCAGATCAAAGGAGGTCAATGGGGTAAACATTGGTTTCTCGGAGACCGTGGGTCGCACATTCCTGAAACTGGTGGGTGGGTGCCCCTTGACCGTCCGAAGAGAGGTTGTATTGGTTTGTGGATCAAAGGTCATCAGGGGTCATTCAAGGTCAAAGAAGGTCAAATGGAGTAAACGGTGTATGGACATGAAACTTGGAGGGTGGGGTCGATTTTTGATGCCGAAAATTTGAAAGGTCAAGACAAGGTCATTAGGGGTCATTCAAGGTCAAGGAGGTTAAACATGGTTTCTCTGCGGGGGGGGGACACCCGACGGGTTGGTTGCACTTTCTTGAAACTTGGTGGGTGCCCCTTGACTGTCCGAAGACCGAGTTTGTATGGTTTGTGGATCAGAGGTCATTCAGGGGTCATTCAAGGTCAAAGGTTAATGTTGTGTGTATGGACATTGAAACTTGGAGTAGGGTCGATTGTTGATGCCGAAACGAGACAACTTGAGGGGCCATTTTCAGCAGTGATGCGAACCCAGCTGATCGTGAAACCCGGGGGAACTGCTAGTATTTTATATACAGACTTAGTTGTTATGACTACATTCAATGATTACTTGGTTCCCTATATTAAACTTTCTGTTATCATTTTCCGCAGATCAAAATAAAGTGGGAGCGTGAATGTGCCAAAGTCGGCATTACTGCTGAGGTGCTTTTCAACGGTGACGAAGAAATCCATGTTGGTAATGTGGTCTCCAGAGCGGTGATAGCCGAACTTTAATGGATTTTCCACAAACAAAAAAAGTGACTGGTACAATTAAGAATTTGAAGATTGGCTTAGGAGAGTTATAGGTTATGAACGATGCAACGGAAAAAATGAAAAACCTTGGCAGCAAAAGCATTGCAGATCTATAAGCAAGTGAAACAAAGAGGTTGTAAGGTCGTTAAAATACATGAACTTTAGATTTAACGCACGAAAAGTTAGTGAAAAATGTTGATAGGTCCAAGCAATTGCCAACTAGAATGTAATCCCTCTACACGAAACAAGTAAGATGCAAATGATGTTAGAACTACCAAGAAAGAATTCTAAAAACAAAGAGAGACCTGCAAAAGAGAAAAAGAACATAAATTGGACATGACTTTCAGGAAAGTCAAAAAGTTAAATACACAGGTTAGAGAACAAAACAAAACACCAAAGTAAACGAACATCTGACAACGGCCCTCAAAAAAAACGGAAAAGGGTACTAGTTGAGAGAGGAAAGCAGATTACTACAATCAACTCCAATTATCTACTCGAAATGTAGACGAAGAGAGACGAATCCAGATCACAGAAAGTTTCGAACTAAATCTAAAATTAGTCACTTGAGCTCAACTACGGAAAAAAGTGG
Source organism: Ophioderma brevispina (assembly GCA_023653785.1). Taxonomy (NCBI): domain Eukaryota; kingdom Metazoa; phylum Echinodermata; class Ophiuroidea; order Amphilepidida; family Ophiodermatidae; genus Ophioderma; species Ophioderma brevispina. The sequence goes on from JAMKCH010025455.1 coordinate 16,333, forward strand.
TGAACAAAGAAACCACTCAATCAAAAGAAAAAAAATGGAGCAAAAAACAGAAATAAGCTCAAACAAAGTACGAAACTTAAGAAGGAACTGAAAACAAGAAAGCAAAAAAAAAAAACTTAAAGCTGAAGAAACTCTTTGCGTGACAAAAGAAAAGTATGATAACCTGAAAGAAAAATAAACAGCAAGAAAATTTTAAATTCAGAGGAATTAGAGCTGAAGGAACAACTAAAAGAAGACTTATGAACTGAAACTTCAACAGCCAAACACCCATCCTTAAAGAAGGAAAGGAAAGGAAAGGAAAAAGCATTAAATCAAAATCACGAGAATGTACATGAAACTTAGTAGCTAGGAGTGAGTACACGAAAAATACAAAAGTTGTACATGCTGTACTGGACACATTACCGACTACCAAATAAGCGAATCAAGACTTCCATCAAGGTCATTTTCGCAATACATTCCTGCAGAATCATAATATATTGTCGACACTACCGGTGGAGATGGAGTTGCAGAAACAAAATATCAACTTTACAGTAGTGACAGGCCCTTTCTCGGATGGCCGGAAAAGGTTGAACTTTGAGGTCACCAACGAAAAGGAGTGAAGAACTTTTAGGGATGTTGCACAGGGGCATCGGGGATGCAGAAACACAACTAGATACTTTAAAAGTATTATGGACAAACTTGGAGAAATTGCTGAGGGAGGTGAAAATTCAAATGAAATTACAAATCAATTAATAACTAAAATAAAAAATACAATGGGGGATCAAGCTTCAACACAAAAGAGCTTTAATCAAAAACTTGAGGAGTACAGATCTTGCATCGTTCAAGAAACAATACAGAACTTTGAAGAACTCACACCTGAAGCAAAAGAAGTTGTTTTCCGAATGAACCATTTCTATTGTAACCTCCATGCCCTCATCGGCATGGCAACATACGCAGATGATGCCCTTAAGCAACTAGAGGATATATGGCGGTCCAAGTACGGAAAACTTGGGGCCGAAAGTGTGTCAGAACTTCAAAACACGTGTGGGGAATACAAGTTCAAAGGAAGTGGGTCAGCTATTCAGCGACTTGTCCGAACTGCTTGCGAAGCTACATCACCGGGTGGAAATCAACAGGCAGGCTGTATTGGCCATTTTAAAACATATCGGGAAATGAACAACATACCACACATGCACATGAAGCCCTTCCGAGCAAACCGATTTAATTGCCTTTTTGAGAGAGCCTGTGCTGTTTACTTCCACAGAGACCACATCAAAATGGCTCTTGGTGAAGGATTCATTGCATCATCCAACCAGCTGCTGACAGCAGTTCATGCAGATGTACAGTCTGTTCCCCTCCTAGCAGGTTGTCGTGCACTTGGCATTCTCTGCAAGCAATTTACAGAGCCATTTTGGCAACTCTTGGAACAGAAAGACATGCATGTTCTGCAACTTGGAAGTCATGTTCAACACATGTACGAAACATTACTATCGTGGAGCATCGATTCGTCCCCACTGCTGGATCCAAACATGGAAGCTGTTCTGCCTGTGTCAGTTAACAGAGATGAGACCTTTCTGTCTCTTTACAGCAATTTCGTCCCAGAAAACGTGGACATAACGAAGCAGGCCTTGGAAGTTATTTCATGGCAGCTTTCTCAAGTTTCTTCCAGCGACCGTCGTTGACCAAATTGTGGGCAAGTACAGCAATCACAGAAAATTATTATGCACAACTTTCATGAAGAAAAACATCCAGTACTGCCTTGAACGAAACATGAGGATCAGATAAAATGTGCGAGTGTGGGCTTATTGGAACCAACTTAGGCCTTACCAATCTGAAATACACACACCCACACGGAAACATAATGTTGATTCAACCAAACAGAACTGAAAAATGCTGTCACAACTAAAGCAAAAAATCACTCAAGTATGAAAGTTACATGGAGAGTGCCAGAAAATGAGGACGCAAATGGGAAAAACTCTACAAGCGAAAGGAAAAAAGAACCAAATAAACTGACACAAAGCAGATGAAAAAAAAACACACAAGACCTTCCAGAAGAGAAAAGAGGAAAACGACACACGTCTACAAGAAACACAGCGAAACTTTGGTTTCTCAGCAAGGGGCGATATGTAAAACAACGGAAGACGTACAAATATGTGAACAATTTCAGCAGACAAAAACAGCTAAGAGCGCTGAATGCTCACATGCCGTTGATCAAAACAATGTGCAAATTAGACAAAAGACCAAGAAACCTTGCTTCAATAGGCGGAAAAAAACAATGTTGACAGCAAGATCACGCAAGACCTGGTACAGGTAGTCCAGTATGTTGCAGTAAAGCAAGTGACTCAACAGTGCATGTATGTACAACCAGCACACTTTGCATCTAAAATGAAGTGGAACACCTAAAGAAAAGCATACATGTACACCTTACTGAGGATGGAAGAACAAGCACAACTCAAACAGTCAGCAGATGGTACCACGTTGCACAATAAACAGGGCAGAAAATAACAGCGAATTAAATGATGACAGGTCCAGTAATGAGGAAACAACTATCTGAATGAAATTCGAGTGAATGAGCTACAAATGTCCCAAAAACAAACTATACATCAAAGATTAATTTTTTTGGCCAAAAATTTAAGTTCATTTTTCAACTGGAGTTTTCCTGATTCTTGTTTTAGGAAGAGTGTTTCCAGCTTTCGAGTGAGATTTATTTGTTGGTGTAATTTGGGGGGTCCCTGGTTCAGGAGTTTTGGCTACTTAACTGAGACGCCTTTGAAACAACCTGATTTGTGGCCATTTTGGCTATATCCTGAGAATCAACAAAGTTGCTATTGAAAATCATCTTCAAAGACATTTTTTATTGAAAATTAAATAAAAAGTAGGTATAAAAGTTTGGCTTCTTGTGAATAACCTAAAGATATTATAACGTTTAATAATGTTCCGCATTAAGCTAATATAACATGTGGCTTATGAAATTCAATTCCAAACATCTTTTGTCTCAGCGTTACTCCAGATTTCAGCAAAAGGTAGAGCCATAAAAACACCCTTGTTGAAAGTAAACTGAGACCTTTTGAACAAACCAATCTTTCCTTATATTGACTCTTTTGATTAAAAAAAAATGCTTTACATTCAGCCTATTCCTCCCTGGCCTCTTGGAGGCAGTGGGGAAGTAGGTGGGAAGGGTAAATTGTCCCTCCACCTTAGAGATGTTGTCACACAAAGTTGTTCTTAACAGACTTGTAGACTGTTACATTAGTTTCAGACAGTCAAATCTTCCCAAATTGTCCAGATTCATGGACGATTATCGCCCCTGAGAGTGAGTCCCTTATCTTCACCCAAACAAACATAATTATTTCTGGTGCTTTCGACGAAATAATAATAACATGTATGATTAGTTCAATGCATGATAATAAATTCACTATGTTTGTACAATTTTCTTTTGTTTGAAAAGGATTTAATCCCGCAATGATGGTACACGCCTTATACCTGTGTTTCTGAACCTTCAGGTGAAAACGGGCCCAAGTGGTATTTAACTGACAATATCTCCGCTTAGGGTCCTTCAAACTGGATGGAATAAAAGACGAGTGTTTTAGGATTAGGGTCTTGTCTAACAATAAAGTCAAAAATATCTTGGAAAAATGCCACAGTTTATATTTCATAATTTTTAGTTTGATGTATAGTTTTATTGGGACAGTCTGGAGTTCGAAGATTTGCTACTCTGAAGATGATGGTTTTCTGCAAGTAGTTTTTGATGATGATGATGATGATGATGATGATTCGGATAGTTGCAAAGATCGTACTGCTTTTAGACGATGAGATGGTCGGCAGGAAAGCAATTCACTGATGAATCCAAAGACAACAATGACAATTTAGTAGACGGACAAGATAGACAGGTAGAAGGAGAACCTAGTGGTGCATGGCCAGCTTATGGTACTTGGTTTGTGGGGATAGTGAGTGATATTATTAATGATGAGCAAGCTGTTGTAAACTATCTTGAAGAAACAAAACAAAATTTATAATGTGTTTAAATGGCCTAGTACCCCACAAGTACACGACACACCACTTGTCTTGTCTTGGAAACAACCGTTTGTTGCACCTACTCGGGACTTAGATCATTTTCAGCTTGACAAAGAATTGTGTGTGAAAATGGACAGAGCTTACAAAGTCTTGACTAGTCTTCACTAACGTCAGGGCTACTCGATGCGGGCAGAGAAAGGTATTATACGGACCACAAACTTGTTGAGGCTCGCCACTCGAGCGCCCAACACCATGGGATTATTGTACTAAAATAATTCATATTTTGGAGACTCATAATTTATTAAAAATCTGCAGCTGAGACATTCAAAGTACAGCTGTTCTCCTATTGTTGTTGGGGAATAGAGGCTGATGAACTTCCCACAAGTTGCAGCTCTTTTTCCTTCTTGCCAAATACACTACCGTATTCATCCTAATTAGCATCCTGGGCGCTTAAGTCAAGTCATTTCAGGGGGCGTTATAAAATGATCAAATGAAAATCAAAATTGAGAATTTACTCACATTCCAGCACTTTATTGGAAGTCAAATCATCATAATCCTAGCTATGGTCATTTTACTTACTTTGACCGAATATAGTTGTTAGGGCACACTAAAAGGGGGGGCGCTTGACAGCAGCCACTTGTAAATACAGTAGGGGGCGCTTATTAGAGGCGGGCGCTAATTAGGAGAATACGGTAATGTGATTTTTTAGTTGTTTCAAAAAAAGGTACAGTGTCCACTTTTTCTTGTGTTGTATTGTTTGCTAAAAACATGAAAAAGCACATTTTTTGCGAAGTAAGAATGATTTTCAAGCGTGGATATCTCGTCTTGTCGTTTTAAAACATGAATTTTTGTACTCCGATAGAAAATCTGACACTGGGCTTCAAATTTAACTGAGCAAAAACACTATGGTATCCAGTAGTGGTGCTATGAAATGAAACCTTTCTTCTGCTTATATACAAATTGTAGTTGAAGTTGAGACAAATCCTAAAGGGTTACCCTTGTATACAGGTAAACTACCACCGTTACATGCGAATAACATAGGGATGTTATAATGGTCGCTGGTTGAGTAACATACAGGTACGACTTCAGTTGTTACAATATGGTTGTCGAAAAATGACCAAAAGGTAATGAAATTGATATTTTCACCATTTTCTAGTTGATCTAGATTGAAATCAACATCACCATCAAAAAGAGCATGCCAAAAAACCCTATAGGGTGTATTGTTTTATATTTTGAATGTTCCGTTTTGGAAAAATTAGCAATTATTTTGAAAATATCAGTACTTCGGTCTTTTAGGGGCCATTTTGGCCAATTTTGGAATATGAACTGATTTTTGAGGCACTTAAAATAAAAAATACATCACATACTAAATTTCTTTCTGTGTACTTCTTACAACTGTCTTACATTTGGCACAAAAAAGCAAATTTCACTGATTGTTGTACTCTATTATTTGATTAAATGACCCTTAAAAATGCCTAATCGTACTACAATTTGGTGTTTTTGAAGTTCCACAAGGGCCGTATTTAGTGCTTTCGTCCATTTTGAGAGTCTCATAAAGTCATATTTAAGGACCAAGTGACACTTATTTCATTTGATTTTATTAGTATGGCTTAATGTCACTACAATAATGTTAATTTCACTTCATACAATGTATTGGTTTTAAATTATTTGCCCCGTTAATACCTTCTGTGCAAAAATCCAGGCTTTTCAGACTGCGACACGTGTATTTTCAGTGAAATTTGCTGTTTGTTTTTGGGCGAATCATAAAGTAAAAACGGAGTCATTATGGTTCTAGATTTTTTTTGATGCATAAATGTGGCTTACAATTGGTTAAGTTCTAAGTAATTAAAATACCTGCAGAATGTTCATGAGCCCAGATAAAATTATTCTCCTAACATAGGTTGAAATCTCTAAAACCCATTTAGCAAAATGGGGGTAAAAACGCATTATCAGAATCATAAAAAATTGCCAGCTGCTCGGCAACGAATGTCGTTTTTCATGATCAAAGAGCATTTTGCTTTTTTGTAAGGATCAACAACTCTACAGCAAAAAAAAAGCCTGAAACTGACTGCAATTTTCAGGAACCACCTACTAGAACGATGTCTTATTGTGTATGATGTTCATCTATGGTTCACAATTGACCTTGAACATTGAGACCTAGCTATGTCGAACTTCATAGGAAGATAATTAAAACAAGGCGGTTCTGAACCCCCAAGTCTCGCCTGCTTTCGCGCTTAAAGTTAAGACAAAAAGCAGCACACCAGCGTGCAACTGTGCAAGTCCAGGGCGTTGCCAGAAAAGTGGGCAAAGCAGATAAACTACAATTTCTCAAGCTGTTTACTTCCCACTAATTCATTTGACACCACACTAGGGGTCACACATTTTCCACATGGGGAGATATTAATCTTGAAGTTGATATTCCCCCCCCCCCACGAGCTAATGCAGAGATGTTTAGGAGTAGCTCCCCTTGTTTTGCATTTATAGTTTCGTTACTTCCTGACTCTTCATTTGACACCACCCCAGGGGTCACAACCATTTTCCCATTGTGGGATATTAATAATGAGACGTCTCAACAAGAGCATAAATAAGACGTTTAGGAGTAGCACCCCGGGTTGCATTTTGATAGTATTTTATACCTCTCACTTTTCATTTGACACCACCCTTGGCGTAACAACATTTCGTTGTGGAGATATTAAGCTTGAAATGTCCCCCACATTAGCCACAATTAAGAGCGTTTAGGAGTAGCACCCCCGGGTTTGCATTTATAGTATTAATCTTCTCACTCTTTCATTGATACCACCATAGAGGTCACTACATTTTCCTTTGTGGAGATATTAATCTTGAAATGTCCCAACATAATATAACCAAGAGATGTTTAGAGTTAGCACCCAGGGTTTGCATTATAGTATCTTTATTCCGATTTTCATTTGACACCACCCAAGGGGTCACAACATTTTCATTGTGGAGATATTAATCTGAAAAGTCAGAAAATCCCTTTAAAAATCACTAAATTTAGTAAAAATATGAAAATTGACCCCTACAAGGTCAGAAAGCGGTTGAAATGCCCAATTTTGCGTTTTTCCACATTTTCCACGAATGTAAAAAGGCTGCACCAAAAAAGACTGACCCAAGTGCAATAACTAGAAAAACCATTTCAATGAAACCATGGAAACTGAGTCTAAGCTATATTGTGTTAATTACTTTGTGTGGTATACTCCCCCCCCTTTTTGATAAGCTTCTTGTTTTGTACACCTGTTTGGTACACACCAAACCACACACAGCCATTATACTGCCAAATAAACACATGCTGACCTAATTTATTGTAAGGTAAACAACTCTGAATCAATTCTTTTTTGAAGGTGTAGTCACAATGAAAATGACAATGACAATTTGTTGAAATTGGAACAACATTTAGCATTAGTTGCAATTTTAAAAATAAAGAATGCCCCTTTAAGTGGCCCACATGCATTTTGACCACACATTATGATTCACACAAAAGATGTTTTGTTTGGTTTTACTGCCATAGTAGTCTCATGTAGCGAAGGAAGTTTGCATATCCAATAGTAACCATTTAAGCGATACCGAATTACGCATATTTAATTAGATCAATTGAATTCCCAGAACAAGCCCCTTTAATAGGCCCACATGCACTTTGACCAATATGATTCACACAAAAGATGCACTGGCCTAGTATTCATTCATGTTGTGAAGAATTTTGCCAATCAACTGGACCATTCAGAGATTTTGTTACAGGAATTAATGCATATGTACATTAGCTCAGTGGCATATCTAGCCGACACATATCTCGCACTTTCAAATTGAAGATGCGCATCGTGATAGGTTTCATTGCAGTGAAGGAATTTTCGCTATCCGAGTTTATACCGTTTCAAAATATAGCAATTACGCTGATTTTTGCATATTAATTAGCTCATTTGCATACTTAATTTGCCCGAAATACGCCCGAAATCTAATCAGTTCGATATCTCTCCAGCCCGCTCCCTTCCACAAAGTTACATCATTATAGCCTCGGAACTCCAGAAAAACTTGTTAACAAGCCTTGCGGGGAAACTTTTTGTAAAATATGCAATCGCTACTTAATTCGATATTTTACGCCCAAAATCTATCAGGTCGAGAACTCATGGACCCGGTCTTTTCCACAGATTACATATCGTAGCCCTTACGGAACTCCAGGATAAATCGTACACACCGGACGGCGGACAGCATGACAGGCATGCAGACAGACGGACGGACGGAAGGAAGGAGGACAGAAAGAAAGACAGACAGACAGCAGGACAGACAGAAGACAGACGACAGACAGACAGACAGAAAAGTGATTACAAGTCTCTGCGAAACAAAGTTCAGGCGAGACAAAAATGTTTAGTGATTTTATTTAAGTGAGAGTACGAAAGGTAGCGAGAAGATTCGGGGACTTCGAGTTGTCTTTAGACATACCACGTGCGCTGGCAGTTAACCTGTGCGGGGGGGATCCATTCTAAACACAGACCAGAATTGCCGCGAACAAAAACTAATCTTGATAAAAGTTAGGGGGGTCAAAGCACTGCGGGCATTAGGGGTGGCGGCCAAGTAATCCCCAATTTAGATGTCGCATTAGTTTAACATGTATCAACAAAATTTGAAAAAATCCTAAATTTATTAGAGTTATAAAGCAATATTTTTATTCCAAAACCGTAGAGTGTGAAGAACAACTCAATGACCCACATCCACATCGCCGTGCTCTGTTGATTTTGTTATGGTTTGGGTCGTATTGTGTCGTCTTATTTTGATTGCTTTGCTGAGTTGCTGTGTTGAAAGAGGCTTGGACGCCATCGTCTGGCGGGCATCACAATCCAGTGGTGGTAAAAAGATCAAGATAAACTTCTTGCGACTCTTCCGGGGGTTGTGTCTCCACTTTGGTACGGCGCTCGTTGTATTGAAAATGGCCTCAAAATAAAATCGAGTGTCGGCCAAATGCCATCACAAAACATCGTCTTTGCTGCAGTGATTTGTATGGAGGACTAATTCCTTGAGTAAGTGAATAGAATCATGACATTGGCGAAAAACTAGCGCTTGTAATTATTAAACTTTACGATTGTATGCGCTTGCGATAGAAAAGAAAATAAAGTGCATTTTCTTGCGTTGGTTTTGTGTACAATATTGCAATAGTACCCTGCATTACTGTGCACTTTTTGATGTATCCTAAACAAAACTTTAAGCTTCAATTTGTGACCTTTGATAGTCGCCATGATAGTCGTAGTCGCGGACTATTAGGGCAATTGATCGGACTAAACACAAAAAGCTGAAGTCGTGCAGCCCTACATTTACATGCCTAAGAAAAATGATGCTCGTTACAGTCTGTTTTTCTGACTATTGTTCATGTGGACAAATCTTAAGAACCACACACCAAAAATTGAAGAATTTTTTCAGGCAAGATGATGCTCAATTACCCATTCTTTATGATAAAATAAATCCACAATATCAAATTAAAAAAAAAAGTGGAAAATAGCTTCTTTAATTTTGGGTAGTTTTTATTGGGTCACCCTGCTATAGTTAGCTCTTCCAGTAATACCTCAATTAATTTATATACAGCTGTGTCTTTGAGAGACAGAATATGTTAACAATTTATACTGTGCCAAATAACTCAATCTAAAGCACCTGTGTTAATTAATCCTACACGGCCGGACGTATTACTCACGTGGTAGCCTATACGGCAGCTACACCAGGTTACCGCGGAAGATAATGCACAGTACACACCGCGGCTAATTGTGATGCGGTAGCTGCAAGAAAGGGCTTACAAAAGTATAAGTTAGTAGGTATACAGTAATGTGGCCTACTCTGCTTTACATACCCCAATGGCTACCCGTAGTTGCCCACTAGGTGGAGAGAAGGTGAATGTTGAGTAGACATTACCGGAGTAGACACGCAGATACCAAGTAGCTACCCCGCGGTTACCACGTCGCCATTTTGAGAGTGGATGAAAATTTCATGAAATGAGGGCGCTATACACTTGGGCTCTGTTTAGCATTTTGAACATTTTTTTAAGGAAAATCATTGCGAATATTCCAAATCGGGCATCATCAAAACCCCATATTCCAGCCACATGTATAAAAAATGCAAATTATATGCCAAAAATATCAAAAAAACAAAATTGGCCATGAGAAATACAGCGCGCGCTGAGAGCCGGTGTAACCACGGAGTACCTCCACGACGGTGGCAGGACAGCCGATGGGTACACTATTCGCTATGCCCGGCAAAAAATAAACGGAATCCTGGCCGGCGAGTGTAACGTATAGTGGGTAGGCAATCCATGTTACTCGGTGGTAGATGTGTGGTAATTACCATGAAGACATTGGGGCCGTGTACTGTTGATTGGTATAATTCTGGGAATTGTGAAGAGGCGAGAAGCAAACACATTTTTCCCATCGTTCCTTGAATTTTACTTTTAACTCTGCCTGGACTTAATCACGCTACGCTTTGCTATTGTTCTCGCTGGGTTGAAGGGAGCGGCCATGTTGCCTACAAGGCGGTTCTCGAACCACAAAGGTCCCCCGGCCCGCCCGTCGCGATAGTAAATGGAGGAAATTATTTAAGATCACAGGGAGGAATTGTGATGGAAATAATGGTTCTCAAACCACTGAGGCTGCTGCCACAGCAGGGCAATTTGACGGCTATCAATGTTGACTAACATTGACCATACAAACTATTTGTGTTATTGACCTTAGAGTACCATTGACTTGATGACAGTCACATTTTTTGGTTAGAAATGGTGACCACATCCACAAAGTTCATGACCGACAATGTGAGTTAGTTGACATTGAATACCCCCCGACTTGAAAGACCGTCAAATTTTTTGGCAATGAATGTGTACTACACCCATCAGTTTTCATGACCATACTACCATGTGTATGGATTTGACCTTGGATGACTCCGCATGACCTTGAAATGAACCTTAAAATTTTTTGCATGAATGCCGACCACACCCACCAAGTTTAATAATCCTACCACCTACTTCGTGGTTTGACCTGAATGGACCCCCGACAGACCTTGAAATACCTTCCAAGTTTTCAAGCCACTGCATGTTGACCACACCACCAAGTTCATCATCCTACCACAATTGACAAGGGCGATAGCAATTAATTCATTGACTTGAACACCCCGCATGACCTTGAAATGACCTCAAAGTTTCGGCCACTGAATGTTGACCACAACCACCAAGTTTCATCATCATACACATTTGAAAGGGTTATAGCAATTTATCCCATGGACCTCGAATGACCACACATGACTTGAAATGAGCCTTCAAATTTTTCTGACTGAATGTTGACCACACACACCAAGTTTCATCATACTGCAACAATTGCCAAGGCTTATGCAATTTAATCCCATCTTTTGAACCACATTGACCTTTGACCCATGCAACATGCCCCACATCCGAACTCATCCACAGTTACTTGGGTGACATCTATGATGTGAAAGATCGGCACCCATACTTGCTTAGCTCAAAAGATATTGTGTTTACAAGGCTTATAGTCATTTTGACCAAATTGACCCTATTTTTGACCATATTTGACCTTTGACCCAGCCACATGACCCACCTCTTTACGAAATAATCCACAGCTACTGGGTGACATCTATGTTTTTTTGGCCGGGGGAAAGATGGACACCCATACTTAATTAGATCAAAAGATATAGTGTTTACAAGGCTTATATGTCTATTTTTGACCAAATTTGACCCTATTTTTAAACCATATTTACCTTTGCGACCTATGTCAACATGACCCACTTTACATCCCAGCCAACGCCTACTTGAGATGCTCTATGTTGCGAAGATTGACACCCACACTTGCTTATATCCAGAAGGTATATGTTTGGGACACACACACGCACACACACACGGACGCAGGGCATGTCTATAGTCCCCCTTTGCAACTAAAGTTGGCGGGACCAACAAGTAAAGCAGGTATGTATGGAATGTTTTAGAAGTTAGCGGATTATATAGTGTTTCTCACAAAATGTCACTGCATTATTTACGTTTTTAAAAAGCGTGGAACTAAATGACAACCGAAACGCTATTCAGCATGTAAATGCTCGGTAAGAGCCCTTCCTATTAGAGTCCCTTAATGCCACATGCTATACAACACTTGAAATTCCCCGCGTAAAAAAATTTAGACCTTCAATGCGTACCTTGCAATTACCACTATATTTTGCTATCTTGCCAGATGACAGCGATGTGGGACAGTGGGACTTCAATTGGCTCTATCTTATTGGGACTACTGTGGTAAAATCTTACATCCGAAGGAAGCCTAATCGTTATTTGTATTGAGGTTAATCTGTGAAGTAGTGTTTCTTATTGGGGAATATGATTACTGCAGATGTGCATCCATTCAAAGGCATACAAAACCTATTAGACAGTTAGATACTCAAAAGTCAATTGTTTTGGACAATCATCACTGGGACAAATATAGACATGACGTAGCAAGGCTGCAAGATGGCCGGCCGTGAGATTATTTCTGGAACACATGGATGCGCCCATCAGTTCTGATTTCAGTTTGTCTTCTAGCTCATAATTATTGTAATATATCACTGTTGAGAATCGTTTCAAAATAATTATCACATGGTAAACTTAAAATAGCGTGTTATGTCCCATTAACGGTGACGCAAAGATTTAAGAAAATAATTTTCTTGTGTATTAATCAAAAATAGTTTGACTAGAACCAAAGATATTAAAATAAAATGCCTGAATTCCAAAGTTAGAAATCAATCGGATTTTTGTTTGAGTAGTAAAATTTTTGTGTAGTAAAACAGTGCAATAGGATACTGTGTATTACAAAATCTGGATCCGGAATTTTATAACAAAGTTGTGATTTTCTATATGAAGGGGACTTTGATTTGAGCTGGCATTTCACACAGTATTTATAAACTAATGGACAAAATTATGTATATGCAAAAAACATGCTTTGTTTGAAAAATTGGGGCGGCTTCCTCTTTTAAAAATCTCTGAGTCAGCCTTTAAAGGCCATCAGTGATTTGCTAAATCGAAAATCAAAAAAAAAAAACGCAAAATCAAATCTTTGCACTGTCTGTACAAGTTATAGATTATTCCTAACATAACAGCAAGTGCAAGTCTAAAAGCCAATTAATAAGGACAGAATCAGATATTTTAGTCATTTACGTCCGTTACGGACACTACTATAACACATAAGAATGGGGAATCATATCTTGAATACTGCTGTTTTCTTCTTTTCTGTGTTTTTTTTTTAATTGCAAAAAATAATTTATGTGAATTCACAAATGATCCTTCACTTTTAAGCTTTCCTGCACATTTCAAGTTTTGAGTAATCACTGATAGTGGATTAAAGGGATAAGAAGC
>JAMKCH010025456.1:0-18781 GCA_023653785.1 Ophioderma brevispina
TGGAATCCTATATTCGAATCTCTAATCTTTCACACTAACTTTAAGAAATATTACGACATGCTCGAGAATAAAATATTGCTCGTGACGGTCGGTACGTGTAGAAATGTGTCAATTTGTGACGTCAATCGGGGGTCACATCCTCTACAAGTGAGTGTTGAGTCAATAAAAACCCTACATTCAGAAATAAAAAAATAAATTAAAATATTCTTAGAATTTTTTTTTCTAAATGTTTTGCTTTGGCTACAAAGAGGTATAAACAGGCTTTCAGAAAACGTCTATTTGGTGTCATTTGGACTTTGGAGGAAAAGTATCCTATTTTGCTGATAGACTTTAAAAATCGCTTTTGGGGCCGATTTTGATTCAAAAACAAGATTCATCGTTTACATAGAGAACAATGTCTTCAGCATGATTTGAGTAAAAACATTTAACATAATTACATTTGTTAAACACTAGAAGGTGGAGACTAAATTGCCGCTTCCTCCACCCTCATCTCCCGTCTCCTTCCCCCCGCCCCCGGTGAGTGAAAAATTTTCCAATCCCAAATCCGTCCGTCATGATCGCTGGTGTAAGACCAGAGTTTACTTTGGAACAGCACGATTTCGTGCTTTTTAACCTAACATTTGGGACCCAAGGTGAAAACATTTTGTATTCAGCTTGAAACAGTGCGATATTGATTTAAGTTTTAATTCCCAATTTAGGTGAGAAAACCTTCCATCTTTAGTTCTTCTCGCAATGTATGGGGACGTCTGAATATACTGGATGTTGCCTTGCAAAAAAAAAAAGGGTTACCTTAGAGATGTAAAACAAAAACTCTGAGCCAGTTCCTTATGTTCATAAACTGAGACAATTGATATGGATGATGTTCAATAACCGACTCTTTATGATTGAATAATAGTACTTTAATTTGTTGAAGATATTTTTACTTTGTAATTATGTTACACTTCGAAACCATTTTATCAAACCTGATGTTTTTTTTTGTAGAAATCGATACTAACTGAATTGCCTGTTGAATTGTGGTCTTTGCTAATATGTTTAGGTATACGTCGGTGTCAGTCTTTCCGCATTGATGGCTAAAAATCGGCCAACCTGAATTTTAGGTCTCTCCGCAAAATGGACATAGTTTCGAACCCAAAGTCGCTAAAGACACCAAATAAAAATCTTCTGATAGCCTGTTGTTATCCTTGAAAACACCAAGCAAACATTCAAGCAAAAATAATGTTTAATAAACCTTTGAAGAAAAAAATATTTCCTGAATGTAGGGTTTTTATGACTCACACAGTATAACAATATCAAAGTACGTAAGGGAAAAAACAAAGTAAAGTGCAACTGGTCGGTTTCCTACTGAAACCATAAAATACATATCATGTTCAGAAGATCCCTGATTCACAAAGTGGGCAAAACATCTCTTGGAATCCGTATAATGGATACACGCAGCAATGGAAGCTAGTATATACAAAAGTTTCTAAAATCCCTATATCATCCTTACAAATACTAATTGGAATACCTGGGAAATCCCGATTTCGAATCTCGAATCTTTCAATTCAAACTTCTAAGAAATATTACCGACATAATATACTCGAGAATAAAATAGTGCTCGTGACGTAGGTACGCGTGTACGAAATGTGTTCGGCTGCGTTTATCATATTTTGCATAGCAAAACGTGTGGTGTGTGTGAAACTCAAGGTGAGAAATATATGAAGTATAAGGGGACGTGAGGAAGCAAAACGAATTGATTATACTCTAACAAATTGATCTGGTTAAATAGCTAGCCGGGAAACACCTCGTAAAGGCGAGAATATCCCGCGAATAATCGTAAACAGGTTTTAGTGACAAGTCAAGTATTTGCCACAAAACGCCAAACTCCCTGCTTCAAACCCCCTACCTTAACTGCTTATTTTTTTTAAATATTTTTTTCTGTTACATGGGAATCCAAGCGGCTGATACATTTTCATTGCGCACAATTTCCATATGAAGTGTAGACGTTGTACCCTTAAATCTCATAACCATAAGACACAAGAAGAATCACAACGGTCACAATTCACCACAATTTGGGCCCCAAAGCATATTTGCCTAACGGGCTCCCTTTCCTTAAACCGCAATGCAATTTTAATAATAGGAATAATAATAATAGGTCATAGTAAAATCACTATTACACGGTCCCTAACAAAGGTGATCTCTGCACGTATTGATCTGTCGATATGCAAATTACATCATTTTATTCAGTAAAATGGGTGACAAGGGATGCAAAAAATGATTCCTTCAGCCGCATAAGCTATGATAGGCTTCCACCTTACTAAGTTGAGAATCCCGTGGGTGGGCGTTTTTGTTAGTACACTGGATTCATGCCAGTCTTATTTGTTCATATTAAAATATGCTCATTACTATTCATTAATACGTAGATATTGTGACGAAAAAGCTATACAGCACCAGAAGTCGTCACCCTACCAAGTTCAAATTTACTGATTGTTGCATTTTGTTCGTATCATGAATAAATTATTCAAAATCACACATAGACATTACACGATATCATGCATTAAACTCAAGGCAACATATAAAAATTCCGCGCTTCATCAACTCCAACATCGAGTGAATAGTGAAATGCGAAAATTTGACCACAAAATTATACAATGAATAAACATTACAACATCTTCATGCTCTTATGTGTATTGCTCCTCGTATCGTTTGTGTAAGAGGATTTTAGTGTTACTTGGTATTTTAACAAGGTACTTTTCTTTTAAGCATTATCCCACTGAAATCTTCTGAAACTGTTGGATTGAAAGTGTTTATATCATGTCTAATTTGCATACAATAACAAACCCAGTCAACTTGCGTGGGTGATCATGCAATGATCAATTACACTTATGACTATGAATGAAGGATGGTGAGTGGTGATAAATTGGTGTTCGATTGGCTTAACGCTGCTCGCGTTTCACTCGTCTAATTTCGACGATTTTCTCTGTCTTCCTCTTGTTCTCTGTCCCATCTCCAGGATGGTGCAGACTTTACACACCTCATTACCATATTGGCTTATAAATGAGTAGCCATATTTTTCGAAGTTTGAGGGAGAAAGTTTGAAGATGTGTTTCTGTAGTGTGAAGGGGTCGCTGAATCAGAATTTTTGGGTCCAACCCTGGGAAATGTGGAATTGTAACTAGGGGTAAAATTTATTACAAGGGGTAATGCACCCGCAATACTTATAAGTTTTAAAAAATTTTTAAAGTGTTTTTACTTTTTAAAAAGTGACCTTTATTTAAACAGGTATAGCCCTATTAAGGTTCAACGTCATCTTGGGGTAAAAACTTAAAGGCTGACCAAATTTCAAATATAATATACTAAAAATGTCCGTAGAACTGAAGATGTAACCTAAAATGCCACCATCCCGAGTTTGAGATGAATTTAGATGTTTCGTTTTAATGCAGTGAAACATAAACGTAAATCGTGTTACGGGGTGCCATAGGAATACTGTGTATAACAAAAATTCCGAATCCCGTAATTTATAACAAGTTGAGATGTTCGATATTAAGGATTCGATTTGAGCTTAGCTATTTCACCAGTGATTGTATATTGACAAGGCATTGTGTTATATGCAAAAACACGATTGTTTTGAAAAATGAGGCGCCCTCCTCGGGAATCTCTGCGTCAGCCTTTAATCCGTGCTCCGCTTTTATTGAAACTAGTGTCAAATTGTTTCGTCTTGCCTTATTTTAACAATGTTTGCATTTGGTTGGCGACATTAGTGGCAGAATTACCCTAAGAATTAAAATAGAATTTCAACTTCATTATGTACCTTCGGGTTCGGGGTGATAGGCCCTTAGCCACTACCTCCGGAAAGTAGTGTGCCCTATTTCACTCTAACCATATAGTATTCGTATACTATCGCTCGTATGATCCACACGATAGAATGGCATGGCAGAGGCTAAAAAAAGTAAAAGTACCCTCTTCAGAGGGATTTTCACATATTTGGCTAGCCTTTTTGTAAGATATTGATAATCAACTATCACTAGAATATACGGGTCGCTGTGAAATTCCTCCATACCTTAAACTGATGAATTCATGAGTACTATTATATATTACTGGACCGAATTTGGAAGATTTTGTCAAAATTACCACATTTCCACAGAAACGGCTCCGCTAATCATAGAAGCCCCACGTATAAGCATAGAACTTGCATATTACCTGGCAAAAGAGTCTGCACGAAATGTGTTGATTGTTCTATTTAACAATTGATCTGCCTGATTCAAATCCCGATTGTTGGCTTTTTGTTATCCTTGGCATTTTCAATAATGAAAAGATATCGGAAACTATACAGTTTTTAATCCTTCTCAACCAGGTGAACATGTTCTATACTACCACTTTTTAACCCCCTGTGAAATATTATCAAAATTTGCCCCCTTTTATTTTACCACACATTGCTCCGCCCCATTTCGAAATCTCCTCAAATGCTCAAGGATCGCAAAGTTCTTGGCGTAACTAGCATCAAGATGTGGAATCAGCAGTTCCCCAATGTTGGCCTTGGAAACCATCAAAACATTCGTGCAGACTCTTTATGCCAGCGTGGCTCCGGTAGTGCACGTTCATATGGTTCTACAACGCACCGGGTTATCTGACTTCTGTGATAGCGCGAGCCGCACTTTCTGTGGAAATATGGATTCAAGTACTGGAATGGTTGATATTACCGACAAAATGGACAGAGAGATTGCTATAACTAACGCAGGGCTTGTCACCAGCGAGCAAGGGGCGAATAATTCGCACATGTCCTTGCCTAAAGGGGCTTTGTCAGTAAAAGGAGATAGAAATAGACCAATAAAAAGAAGTACCGAGATCCCCGTACAGTGATTATAAACGCAGTTCGTATTATAACAGCACTAAGCTTAACCGAGGGGCTTAAGGAAGAAGTATGTAAAACCATGTCTTATAATAATAAAAATAAATAAATAGTCGCCATCTTTTCTTTCGTTCGCTACATCGAATGCGAATGCTGTTGTTGGACGCGATAGATGGTGAAACGAAATAAAGCGAAACGAATGGCACCTCTTTTCCATCCGCATATACAGTGTCCCCTTGATTTAGTGTTCTATTAATTGTATATTGGTATTATCATTGTATAAAACCAGCACTCGTGGGTGCTAGACACTTTTCGACACCACTAATGAACGTCGGAAGCCCATTCACAGGAATAAAGCACAGGTTTTTCCATTAAGGTTTTCCGAATTAATAAGTGTAGTCAGAAAAAAGTGTGTCAGATGATCATTTTACGAAAACTCCCTTGTACACTCTCTCATGGAGGACTCGATATTGCATTACAGCCTGGCAGATCGACAGGCACAAGAGAAAGAAGAAAACACATCATAGCATTTCGTCAAATACGTCTATTAAACAAGTTCCCTCTCTAACTTTTGGCTTTTTCATTAATAACAATCATTTGGAATAAGATGCAATAGTATTTACCAAAGAACTATTTCGCTGGAGTAGTTAATGAATGCACCGGTACACGTATGTGGGCGTTTAATTTAATTTCAACTTGACTCATTCGTATGTAAGCTTTTCAACATTTTACCAAGACTCTTTGAAATAAGACATAAATTCATGCATATTATGACATTTTTCCTGGCATTCAGGCATTAATACCCGCTAGACGTCTGACTATAAAGTGTGATACAAAAATACTCGGGTTTTGTGTTGAGTAAACTTAGGAAACACCTTTTTCTCAAAATGTGGTATTGACTATGAAAATATGAAGTCCACTTTATTTAGCATGTAGATAAGGTGCTTCTGATGCTTCAGTGCTATTCATTTTGAATTTATAATGATAAGCACCCGGAAAAAATAAATAAGCCCTACTTCAGGTTGATCTGTTCAGGAAATTTCTGAGATTATATTATTATTATAAATTATTATAAATGTCTAATAGGTTAAGGGACAACTTCAAAACTCAAGGGTGGGGTGAACCCGCGATTCATTGTTCAGACAATGAAGACTCGTTTCCACCGAAAAGTCCCGGGCGTAACCGGCAGGCAACCGGTGGTTGAGTTTGAAGCGACCCCTTACGCAATTTTCTTGCATAGTTATAGGGCTTATAACAGCAGGTTGCTGCAGGGTCTATGTGAAGCCACAAGCCACTGCCTAAAAATGCTAATATTTCGCAGATGTAGATAGTATTTTCCCACAATATGACCGTACAACATGTACAGTAATTTACAATTTAGTTTTAGTACTGTTTTTAAAATTTTACCGCACGATGACCGTGAACGATTTTGGGGCTGTATGCCTAAAACTAAAGTTCAAATTTTAGACAAACTATTTTCTGATTAAGTGTGACTAGAAGAAGTCCATGGTTTGGCTCAATTGAATCATTTTATTTTTTACCCCTGTATAAACTTTACCCCTTATTCCTCAATTAGTACAAGGGGGACTTGAGATGTGTTACACCTCACAACATTAGGAAACTGTCCTGAAAAAGAAATCAACTATGGCTTATTTATTTCAGCCTTCTGGCCACATAAACCTAAAGTTCCTGGACTATGGGTTTAAGAGTGGCATGTGAAATGAGCGAGGCATTCATAATATCCTTTGGAACTGTTAGAAGTCTGTCATTGTAACTAAGATGCTTTTCAACAGAAACTTACTCTCTAAGTGTAAGATTTAAGAGTGAAAAATGCAACCACCTTCCAAGGAGAGCTTTTAGGTTAGCTTTAGTGTTATCTACTCCGTCTTATGGAGAATGGTGTCTTAGAAATGCTACAAACAAATTTTAATGAAACAGTGAACGTTTTATTGAAAATGGTTTTCAAACCCAACATTTAAGATTGGTATAAACCTTTTTCAAATATCAAAGGCAACAATTTTTGAAAACGTTTTGTGTTTTCTAACCATGGATCAATATTGATAGCAGCTGTAGGGCAAACAACCTTTCTTAATGATTATTCTGTGTAAGTGGAACCTACCTGCTACCAAATATACTTTTAAGCATGTATGTTTTTTTTTGTTGTGAAGTTAACATTCAGCAATTTCATCCTTTTAAATATCCCAGATATTTGAGAAAAAAGACTAGTTGATCTCAATCACATTCATTAACATTGTTTCAAAAGTTGTCTTTTGTTTTTGTTTTTGTTTTGTTTGTGTTTATTTTTCAAGATAAAAACGTGAAAATCAATTTTGCGGTTTTCGTGCGTAAATGGACCAAAAAACCGCAAACATAACGAACCTCTAGTAAAAACAAACACTTGAAAATCATTATACGATCACGCAACCTAATACGTGACCTGGAATATAGCTATATAGGTTATGCCTCCTAACCAAAATGTCTTGTCATATGACTAAAGAAGAGCTGAAATGTTTGAACATAGGACTGGTAGTTAAGAAATCAATTCTGTCGTTTCAACCTTATTTTCTGCATCCGTTGTAGTCAATTTCCCTGTCAAAGCAAATTTTGCAATTTGATAAGCTTGTCTTTTTTTGGCTGCCGTACCCAGCGGAAAGTTGCAAAACCGGCTAGGTAATAGTCAAACTAAAATTACTAAAATTTAATGTCGTTAGTTATTTGTGATTGTCTTTTAAGAGTGATTTGGATATTTAACTGTCGAATCCATTACATACTGAGCAAAATCTGTAAATGCAACTTTAATTTCTTTTACGTGATTCTTTTTTTTTTTCATATCATGATCACATAATTTGATTTCTGTGAACTTGTCCATGTAACATGACCCCGGTCCCTTAATTTTTTTTTCTTCAGGAAAATTACTTGCAGTGAAAAAAACAATGAGAGTAAAATTGAACGATCTAATACCTCACCTACTTCGTAGTTGATGAGAGTATCTTCAACTACTTCGTAGTTGAACATACTATCATTTACTTATGTGGCCGCAGGCGCGTAACGGGGGTCATTTGTCAGAGGGGCATGTTCCGGGGCACGTTCCCGGTTTTGAGACAAATTTTCTCGGTTGGAGATGGTTTTAAGACAGACTTTCCTGGTTAAAAGTGAAAATTTCCCTGTGAGCAGGAAAAAAGCTGATTTAGCAGCCAAGCGGATTGACACCTGGAAGAGTCGAGGCTATAGAGTACAAACGCCTTAAACATAACGCAATGCCTACAGTCGTATTTAGTCACCATGGAGAAGCTTGCACCTGCATTTGTTGGCCAAATTATGTTATATATGGATTCTAGGACCTCAGGTTAATGGAATAGATCCTTCTTGATATACAGCTGCTGTTTCCGGTTAGTATCAGATGGTCCTGTCTGCCATTAAAGACCCTTGTTTGGCAACGCAACACAACCCAAACACACACACATACTACACACACACACACACCATACATAACACACAACAAACACCCTCACACACACACCTGCGCGCACACACAGGGGAACAGGGAGAGAGTTTGGTTTATTTGGACTTATACTACGCTCAATTTTTCCTATAGGCCCTACTTTTGTTTCTAGGTTAGGGTATGTTGAGCTTAAGGATAAGTTTAGGTTAGAGCAAAGCATGGTTAACGTAAAGACACACAGCCATATTTGGAAAATATTACGCCCTCAATCTTTTTCACAATTTTATTGTTTGCATAGTGTAATATAATAATATATATATAATATAATAATATATATATATATAGTATTATATATATATATTTATATTATACATATATATTAGCACTCTCCTGAAATGAATCAAGCTCAATCCGCACCTATGGATAAAATAAATGATTAAAGTCCACTCCGTGTGTTGTTTTTATTATTGTAGACCAGATAGTCTACGCCCTCCAAAGGTTTTTCAAAATTTGCCATAGTTTGTAAAATTCATATATATATTATCACTCCACCGAAATGTTGTTTTATTTAGTATACCATGATAGTAACGCCCTCAAGTTTTTTTCAAATTTGCATAGTTGTAAAATTTCTATATATATTAGCACTCACCTGAAATGATCAAGCTCAAATCACAAGCAAACCCTTATGGATAAATAGAGAATGATAAAGCCACTCCGGGGTTGTTTTATTTAGTAGACCCTGGATCGTGGTGTGTGTGTGGGGTGGTGTGTGGGGTGGTTTGTATGTGTGATTGTGTGTGGTAGACTGTCTTTTCTGTCTGTCTTCTGTTTGTCCTCTCTTTCCTAATTTCTCCGCTCGGATAATTAGTTGCATTAATGGTCGCAACCTGGATGAGAGAGTTTTTTTTTTTTAAAAATATTCCATTTTTTTTTATTTACCTTCCTTGGGTCTGGAGGTTGGGATAAAACATACAAAATATCCCACACTCCACATCAACACCTCAAATAATGCAACTAAACGAAAATAAATCAAAATTCAACATAAATTAACAAAAAACGTAACATTACTTGTACTCACATACCAACACTGAGATCATTAGATCTTCAAGTAATCTATAGTTTTACAAAATTTAAACCGGAGTTTTAGACAATTATGATAATCATAGCAAGATGTCAAAATCACAATACCCACAAGTTTTATATGAATTAACTGTTGCCCCAGCCCTTGCCATTATTTTCAAAATTTGTTAATTGCATATTACACTGAGCCAAATATTATTAATATTATAAGATATTTTAATTCTTTTTTGAGACCATCTTAGTTAGGATTCTTTCCTAAAATCCATAGCTCTATATAATGAAATTTGGCTACTACTAAAACATAAATGAGACCTGGTCGCTTTTGCACCTCAAAAGAATTAGAAATGGCGTAATATCACTTATTAAATTGGTTCGAATTTGATTGAAACCCATTCTGAAAAATCGAGCCAGTAAGAACTGCTTTTCTGGGACACTCGATGAAAATTTGCATAAAAGTTTCCTTGTTTTTTCTCGCTACCGAATTACAAAGAAAAATGTTTTCCCTTCTCGATATTCATCTTGTGTAATAAATATTTGTGCTATATTCTCTGAGTAGTCTTAAATTGAAACCATCATAATTTCGAATGGTCAAAATCTCTAAAATTCTTACCACATATTTCGTTCCATTTTTGATCACTAATTTCAATATTCAGTTTCTATTTGCCATTTATCTCTTCAACAAAGCTGTGCTGTTGTGTTCTAAGAGGGTACAGAAAATATACTACGAAACCTTTTTTATTCCTAGTAACAATCAACTGTTTTGGTTTAAGTGGGGCTTGTACTTTGTGATTTTTGTTTTCTGTCGAGGAGGGCCAAGCACTTCCAATTGCTTTTATCATACCATGGTATTCCAGAAAATTGGTTTGTAATGTTAGAATTTTTTTCTAAAGTCAGTGTAATGCCATGAATTCTCCCCCCTCTTCTTCATAAATTACCAAAGAAAACTTCACATTTGCACCAAGTTTTAGTAAACTTGGGTTGCCTCATATTAATTGTATCATTCCACCAGAGAGATACTGTTTAGCAATGGCATTAAAATCTAAATTCTTTGATTATTTATTTGGACAAACACAGAGACCACAGAGTAAAACCCATCATACAAACATGTTTTTACATTGACGTCTTCATTTTATTTTTCGAAACGGAATGTGCCACCCAACAATATATTTCTTTTCTTGCATTAGATTGGCAATGTGAAAAAGCTTAACCCATTTTGGTTCTACAAAGAAATAAGACGGATCCAACTTACTTAAAGTGCATTTAGGTTGCATTTTATATGTCGGGCATTTTACTCCCCGTTTGAATAAGGTTGAGACATTTGGGAAACGTTTTATGCGATCGGCTGTTTTTCCAAAATGAATATAAATTTCCTCATTAAGGTTTTTGCGTACTCACTCGAAGGATTGGGAGTACAGTTAGCGAAATAATTAATCTTAGCTAAAATAATTGATTTTCCAACTGTGACCCGCCAAGAAACCGTTATATTTCGTTTGGACCCAAAGAGACATTCAGGTTACCATGGATTTTTAAAAAGCCTTTTGCTAATAATATTAACAGATCGGGCAGATCAGTAACTAAATGTAATCCCCACCATATCCAAAGGACGCCACTGAAATCTGAAATTCAATTACCCACAGACAGAGATCGAGGGGCAACACACAAAAATAGGTGCCGCCACATGTTGGTGAATCAGATAAGATTTAATAAGGTTCCAAATCCGGAATCAAAGGTATCAGCCATATCAGTTATATCCATCAATATATAAGCAAGATTGCAAACTAAACAAAGCAAAAAGTGGCTAGGGCGAATTTACTACCCTGCTATAATAACTTTTTCCAGTAGCGTTAAACATTTACCGGAAAGCTTGTCAATTCCTTACGGCGAATTAACCGTAAAGCTTACTCAACAATCAAATAATATGTTACACACTTTCCATAGGGTAGACCGACCCCCTAGAGGGAGAATTACCGGGCGGACAACACCTTGGAACCAGTCTAAGTAATGGATGAACCGTATATACACAACAAACAATGTAGAGTGATTGGTTGCATACAATATATAAGAAATACTGCTCGAGGCGAATAAAATGAACCTGGGAGGTTTCAGCAGGCGAAATAAACCTGGACGTCACAGACTGAAATAAGATGAATGTGAAAGTTAGTAAAAAATGTTAGGCATATAATAAGCCAAAGGAACGGTCAAAACACGCCACCCCACCAAAAAGTTACTTCGCCCTCTTTTAAAGCAAGTAACGACCTTAACCCCCACCCCCCCCCCAAAAAGGTAGGTGACATGCACACACCTGAACCAATAGAGGCCAGTGGATGGAATACACTAATGAGCATCATCCGTCATTAATAGAAACCTGGAGATATTCAAAAGAATGTTTGGAGTGTGGGAAATACACCAAAGCATCAGAAAGGTTCTGCCTGATCTGAAAAGTGGAAAGCCCCAACAGTTGGGTGTGTGCAATCATACTCAAAAAGGGGGCGATCACCATAGAAATTCTAATAGAAGTGAAAATGGCGGAGTGTACTATCTCCTTGTTATCAACTCCGGCTTTGACCTCAAAATTTTTTATGAGCCCGTTTGTTGATGTTACGCATATTAAGTTTACCTGCACCACAGTGGGCCGTTATCGGCATAATTGTAACCTCACTAAAATTGTCAGACCAAATAAGACTTGTATTTGTTGCACAAAGCTTTTCTTATGCCCAACAAATTCTCCTCGACCCTTTGCGAATCTCCCATGTTGATTGGGCTACTAAAATATCATTAGTGCCTCTAAATGGTAAAATCAAAGTGGTTGGAAATGGGATTTCTTTGCGTTGTATTGAAAGCTTGCTACAAGAGACACCTGCGCCATTGGCAACCACTGGGCCATTCCATGTCACCACGCCACCACCAGAAAGTTGGGAACCCTTGACTACCAGCCCGTTGTGACCCACGATGCGGTCCCCAACGACCCATGGGCCGCTTGGGCTGCAGTCATTCAAACAAACAAAAGACAGCTCAAGTAGACTAAAGGAAATCCACTTTCACTTTACTTAAATGTACCCACAATTAAACGACAATGAAAATCCTAAAAATACTAAAAATACATTTAACGCATTTGAGAGATGCAACTCAGGAATTTGTATTCTAGGAGTAAGAGAAAAAGATTAGCAGCCCGAGGAAAGTTATCAGAACACTAACAGCGATGCCAACCTGGAAGGATAATCTCAAATTTTCTGAAAGAAAACACGGAAAAAGGGGGCAAATTAAATACATGTAGAATTAATAATGCTATGAGCGAAGGTACACTGAAATGCACCGAGGATCTTCCAGGTTCCCAGGACACTGAATCACTTCATCGGGAAACCGTCAATGCAGCAGCTGTTGCCGACCGCCGCCCCTATTCTGAAGCTGTGGGGGGGCTTAAAAAAAAAAGAGGTAGCTAAACATAGAAACTTAATACCCTCCTTCAAAATAGGTGAAAATTGTTGAGAAGTAAGAGACTCCCACCAAATGATGAAACAAGGGACCCAGAAAAAGATGGTTCCAATTCATCATAGTCAACCAAAGCTCTCACAGGACAAAGAGCACCGGAATTGAGGAGCTATCAACTTTAATGCTTGTTGAAACCCCCCCTCTGATCAGTTTATAGAAAATCTTAAACGACAGGCAAGTCATTATGCAAGATCCACAAAACTGAACATCAGCGCTGGTTTTGTAATTATATTAGAAATATTGTTCTGGCCAGTATTGTGAGTACTAGCAAAAAACTCACCTATTCTAGAAACCAAAAAAAGGCCAAAAAGAAAAAGCGGCTTTTAAAAAGCTTCACCTCACCAAAGTGGATTTACACAAAAAGAAGGTTAAGTTTGCCAACAAACAATTGGAAGGCAATTTTGGTGTTATAGGAAGCCTACCATCTGTATGGAGAATTAGACCTCTACAACATTCTTTAAACTTTTTAATAACAAAACTATCTGTGGGATCTTGCACCTAATTGATTGTTGTACAAAAGGCCAATGGCTACATGTGTGAGTTTATCGTGGAAGCAGCGTAATTTTCGCTAGCTAAAAAGGAAATGACAAAAAACATGTGAGAAATTGGAAGCTGGCCAAACTGAAATCAAATTGAAATTAACATTGAAATCAAGAAATTTCACTAAATTCCTTTTCCTGTAAGTATCCCATGTACCTGGAGCCAAAGATGAGCGTAGCAGGCGTTTTGATTCAAAAACTAAAGTCCACCAGAAATTCTGGAACTGGCGTGCCCTCTGCCTCTGCTGCAGGTGGCAAGGAACTTGTGAAGCGATTTTGTCTGGAAACGTGGAGGAGAGGAGGGAAAGAGAGCATCTTCAAGGGTACTTGTTTGCCTAAATATATGTTTTTGCCACACAAAAAGCTAAATTTGACTCAAACACTGCAAAAACAAAATCTGACCATTTCATAATTTGGCATTTAGACGACTGTTATTTATGTATTAATACCGAGCATATTATTAGACCTTGTAGTTATTCTCTTCCCTTTCAAAGGGTGACCCCAAAAACACAACCGCAACCAGAATAGGAAAAATTCAAGCCAAGCATAGACTTCTTCTGAAGTTTCCATTGGGCCACCGCCCCTGAAACCATTTACCCCTTAAAAAAGCCTCCAAAGCCAACACCCTTACTAGCATCCGTGAAGAACGTAATCGCAAAGTCACTAAACCATGCCTGTTCGGGGTGAAAAGGTTTTGCCATTGAATGGTTTTTTATAAAAAACAAAAGCCAAATGTGCAGGTCCTTTTTGGCACCTGAAGATAATCGCAATTTGCACCATGGTCTCTTTACACCGCACGTGAGATCAATTAAACGCAGCAAAAAAGCACGACCGGGTGACACAGCTTTGGATACAAATGACAAAGAACCAATAGTATTGCAAATGCAGCAAAGAAATTAGAGGCATCAATAGCTTCTGGGCCGTATTTTGATATCTGATAATTTTCTTCAGGGATATTAATAGTTTGCAAAAGAGTAGTAAATTTATAAACCCAAATAAGTTTAGAAACATAGAGGGGCCTCTACTGGATTTTTCAGCAGCAAGGGGTACCCCTAATTTTCTGCATGCGTTTTCGAAAATTGCAACTATAAAACGAAACCAAGATGTAAACGCTCGAAGCATCACTAAACCCTACAAACAAGAAATCATCGGCCCCGTCGTAGTGTCGTCCCCCCCGTCCGCTGTCGTGTACCGTAGTGGTTATGGGTTATATTATCTGATGCAGCTTCCCTTTTTACCACCCAATTCAAGAACGTAGAGAATTTTTCGAATAAGGCTGGTGAACAAGAAGCGCCCATTGGAAGCGCCGGTCAACGAAAAATTTATCCTCAAACTTTCATCCCTAAGAGCTGAAAATCATCTGGCGAGGGGTGAATGGGCACATAGCCTATCAAAAAGCAGAGATTCCAATGTCTGCATGCTAATAGCGAACCTTTGCCATTGCGAATAACTATTGCAACTGCTGTGTCTAAAGCTTGCAATTTAACGCACAGGTATCTTGATCAATGCCATCGTTAATAGACTGACCCTGAGGAAAAGAGGAGTGCTGAAGGAGTCTAAAACTTGCCAGGCCTGCGACTTAGGCACCAGACCATAGGTGAGATTATCAAATTGAAATAGGACTTTGTTTGCAAAATGGCCCAGCTATTCTCTTTAACTTCACTTCCTTCATTATTTTTTCGTTTAGCTAATAAGGGTCATCGCGCACAGATTTCAGATTGGGAGAACTCTTAACAACCTTTAACCTTCATAGCCCAATCTAAAACCAAAAGTGAACATAACGCAAAAAGATTGCAGGACTTTTTATCAGGGTACAAATCTAATAAAGGAAGCAAAGCATTTAGAATAATAGGAGGATGGATATTTGCTAGCACAAGCAATGTCTCATTTGCACGTGTGAAAGAACAAGTGGGGGGTGAATTTCGTAACCAAGTTATCTTCACTGTGTGCAAGAGAAGCCCCGTGTCCAACTTCTTTTGCATGGGCCAATTTGTGACTGTACCTTTTAAATCTTGCGGGAGCATGAGTGCCTGTTGAAGTCGAAGCAGATTTTTCGTTGAAAAAACTAGAGCCTGCTTAACCTGCTGGTGGGCTTCTAGTGGAATCTCTGAACTTAAATTCTTGACGAACCCCACCTGAAAAGGTGTTTCTTTGGGCCAAGGAGCGATTGTAATTAAACAAGCTCTTGCTCTCCACTTTAGAAACTACGAAAATAAACAGACCATAGTTCGCCGTCGATGACGGACCAAGACTGCTGCGGGTGCAACTGCTGACGAAACCTAAATGTGATCGTAGATGCGCCAGGCCCACCCCCCAAACCTTAAGGCCAATATTCTGAAAATGTGCATATTTCAGAAGTTCCTGAAACCCGGCCCTGGAGAGCTTCTAAAAACATCCGAACTAACACCCAAAATGGCATTGAGTCCAACAGGATAGAGGAAATCACATGCTTAGGCTTTGAACTTTTCCAAAATAGCTGGGCCCCCTTGCGTAGTCACAGAAAGAGCCATCCCTTGATCCTCATCAACTTGTTTACATGGATCAATTTTGTCCAACAAGAGAGGCAAAATCAAAATACTCTCCGGAACTATCTTAGTTCTAATATTCTGAGGCACTGTCATCCCTAATGGTGACAAACTGACACTAACGGTGATATGAAAAACCTAAATTGTGCTGTGAAGGGACAGAAAATGGAATAGAATTTTGGGGACGGCAAAAAATAGCACTGAAAACCCCTACTGAATTGGTATGGCCGAGAGACTGAAGTGACATTGATAAACCCAGTACATGATGTAGGTTCAAACTCAAATTTTGAAGTGTACTAGGCGCACTTGAACAGCGTCTCCGTAACAACATTAGTAAGGTAGGTTGCCGAAAACAAAACATCATTGGTTGTAACACTAGTGTTACAAGGCCTTAACGACGCTGATTGAATGTCAATACCCTGAGTGATGAATTCATTACGCGTCATTATTTAAAATACCTTGTAAAAGGCGATCAGCTCACCAGATCTAGACTCAACATCTGGCTTGCAAAAAAAAATTGTTGGTTGTTGACACTAGAGTTGATGAATCACATGTGACTACCTTGAATCGACTGTTGACTAGTGTCCTGAACCTGCTGTTGTTGTTGTTGTGGTGAATTCAAACCAAGGGTAGTTAGATTGAGTTTGAGGTTGATCAAATCCACAGATGAGCCCTGTTGCATGTTTCAGCCTGCTGCTGTACTTGAGGTTGGATGTGGCCTGTAAACTGACGATGACCGATCTTGTTCGCACTCATCCTGCAAGTGGAGAGTGTGACTGAACCATTTGTTGATTCACTTGCTGTGTCTGCACCACATTTTGTGCCGGTGGTTGTAAACGGCGAAGGGGCAGACGATTGTTTTGTCGAGGCTGAAAATCCCGCGGCGTTTGTTGAACGCGATCCGAATTTTGATCCTTAGACTGAGAAAACATTTGAAGAGAAGAATATCCAGTAGCCTCCTTAATGCTTGGGCTTGGGATCTAGTTTGTCGATCGGTTGACACATGCTGCGAAAGCAATAACAGACGTGCTACCCGACCGCAAGTTAGATACTTGAAGCCGCCGCCGGTTTTCGATTTGTGATTTCTTCCCACCAATTCTGATCAAACCGAATTTTACTCACGCCACAATTATAACGGTATATAAACCCACTGTCGTGTGTATTTTAAATATAGAATAACAATGCGAAGTCACACGATAAACTCAAGCCTGCGACGACCGATTAAAATATATCGCCAGTATGAACCCGTACAAACTGTATATCGAACTAAAGAAAATAACGTCCTATCTGAGTCGGCCAACAGTGTAATGGCGGAATGGGCAGCCCGAAGCCAAATCGGCTTGAAACGACGCACCTCATTGGCCCAATACCAACCGTAAAAACAATACAGGCGATGACATGAACGGCAGGAATAAACCATTTTTCTCTGCCGGGGGTAAACCAGTTGTCTGCCGATGAACGTCAAAAACTTTATTTCAGCTATTAAACTGTTTGACATATTGTTTTTTGTAAGAATCGATTTAAACCAATCAAATTGCTAAGTATTTTTAACTTATTTTGAGCCTGACATATTGTTGAATTTAATCTAAAACCTCATAGTGCTTTCTAAGGATTCCACTGATCCCTCCAAGTATGACTGTAGTGTCGTCAGCGTACTGAGAAACTTTAAAGGACAATATTATCTATATTAATCCCTCGGATTTGCCTGTGTGTTTTCTATCATACAACCCATATTTCTACATCGACAATCCAACAATATACGGTATAAGGGTCCCCTTTGTCTACAACCACCAAGAATGGGAATTTTTTTGGAAACTTACCATTTATAACCACTGAAGAATTAGCACATTATACAATGTACTAAACCATTTTATGATATCAGACCCAAAATTAAAAAGCTTTATTGTTTTTAAATGAACTCGTGTGAACGAGTATCAAATGCTTTCTCGAATTCAATTAGTAGGAGCATACCCGGGATTTCGTGTATTCTGTATAATTGATTTAGATCATAAATAAGGCTAATATTCACCAATCATCTACCAGCCACAAAACCTTTTTATCTTCATTAATCCATCTGGTAAGACTGATTTAACTGATTGGCTATACATTATGAGACAACTTATATTTGAATCATTTAACAAAGATATTGGTCTCCAATTACTTATATATTGACGTAGGTTATTAGCCCCTTCGGGAGAAGGACTAATATGCCCTGGTTTTTGTGTAAGCGAAAGCATCCCCTTTCAAAACCTGCCTTGACAGAACGGATAAAAATTGTCTATATATGCTTGCCAGAAATGTTTTAAAAAAATGTACAGTAAATGCCTATCGGCCCAGGGTATTTATTGTTTACTCATATTCTTAAAGCCAATTTCTTTTCCTCAAGGTATTTTACCTTCTACTCTTTTATGAATCGTTTTAAAGTTTCAGGAATGGGGAGATCATAGCAATCTTCTATCATTCACTTCTATTACTTTTGGTTATACAGATTTATAGAGAAACCAAATCTTAGTAATTTCTTCACTTGAAGAAATGTGCGTGCTTGTTGTATAATTTCGTTTTTTCTAAATTTAGAAAGAATTTAGATTGTTTTTCACTTGCTCAATCCACTATGCTTTTGGACCGTATGAAAGATCCTGCGAGCTTACCCTTTCGTAAAGTTTCTAATTCTAACTTTGCATCGTTTACTGTCTTATCTGCGTGTACAGATATATCAGTGTACTATTCTTTCGTCTATTCTTTTTCTAATGTTGATTTTCATCATGAGTGTTTTCTTCCGCTTCAATTAACTGCCGTTTTCTTCTTGATGAATAAGATATAGTTGTACCTCTATCCTAACGCAAAAGCCTCAAAAAACAGTTGATCATCATCATGAATTGCA
>JAMKCH010025457.1:0-27173 GCA_023653785.1 Ophioderma brevispina
CATATCAAAATACAGAAAAGACAGAAAAGAGAATAAAAATAAAAATATATACATACAAAAATTGAGCAATTGCACGATTTAACAGATATAAAAGCAGCAATGTTTTTTTGGATGGCGTAGAAACATAAAAAGAGTTACCAAGATAGCCCACGAAAGCCTCGACTGGAAGCTTTTTTCCATTGGGGTCCTTAAGAAAAAGAGAGGGGTGGTGGAAACAAGCAGATCAGGGAACAGATCCAATAAATATTAAAATTTAACACCCAAACCCAAATATTGCACCAAAAACGTTGAAAACAAAAGAAAAGCAGGCCTGATTACTACTCGATGATGAAACTGCTCTGCTATTAAGGGCTGATCCTCAGATGTTTTTTGATGTCCTTTCTAAACTGGGCCAGATTGGTAATCTGCTTGATGGAATTTGGTAATGAATTCCAGTGGTGATGCCATGTAGAAAAAGGGGGACTAACACTACCCCTAATTTTGGGAACAATAAAATTATATAGGCTATCCCTGGTACAATAGTTGGCAAAGATTTTTGTACGTCTAAAATTGGAATTTAGGTAAAACCGTGGGCCTTTCATGCGAATATTTTGAAAACCTGATTCAATTACATTTGGATCACCCTGTCATGCACAGACAACATACCAGGAGGTGGTATATGTGAAATGAAAAAATAACATTTGCATTGTCTCGCACATGCATCTTGGACTTATAGCCTTCCTTGAATTTGTCAAAGTTTGGATTAGAGGTTCCTTCTTGTTTTTCATTCATGACAACTTCAATGATGTTTCATGTTGGGAACTCTTGAAATTGGTTTTAAGTATATAATTCAGACATTTCTCTGCAAATTGATTAATCGTGGAGCACAAGTGAATAAAATTTGAACCAAGACATTTGATTTCAACACTTTGATTTTAATTTTGGGGTGTAACATTTTTTTGGACAATTCATATACGGTGGGGAAAGCTTTGGGGCATATTGAAACAGCTATTTTCCTCCCATATGAACCTACTAAAACGCACATTTCCAAGAAACATGATAAGACAATTCCTGGGCCTCTCTCATCAAGGATTTAGCAGTAAGATGCGTGTTGTGATTGCCAGTCAGTACAATTTTATGGGCAGACCAGATGATATCGTTTACAGTTTACATTGAAAAACAGCCTAGAGGCAGAGACTTATGTCCTAGAAATCAGGGTAAGTTCGGCAGAATTGCCTATGGCTCGCTAGCTGTTAGCATGGTTTTACATCACCGCGCTAAAAAATGAAACGTTTGAAGCGAAATGGGCTAGAAGTAGGACCAAAGTTGGGAAGGAAGGAAAAGCTCTCCAAATGTTATAAACTCCAGTTTCCAGTGTGAATCACCCTAACTGTAAAAAAGTAAGAAATTTGGATCATAGCTACACCCAAAGAAGAGAAAAGAAGAGGAAGAGGGAAGGAGCGAGGAAAGAGAAGATCAAGAACACAAAAAGGTGATGGTAGTGATGATGATGCAGATTTTTATAGTACCGGAGAAGTTTAAATGGAATATTTAACCGTAAAAAATCGAGTAGAAAAGTACATTACCACCATTGGCTGGGCATTATAGTCCTTGATATAGCTAAGTAATTTAGACGATATTGCCCTCTTAACTCGCCATGTTTAACCACCCAGTACCGAAATCGACAGTCATTTGGTCAGATCCTTGGTAATAAGACAGTAGATTGCAAACCGTAACCCTAAGTCAATGTATCCATGGTTGATTATCTCATAATCAGATGCCCATCTTATTGTGTTTATTTTTAATGTCCTTCCTGTTAAATAATGTACAAACTATTTGGAACTCTACGTATCAACGTTATCCGATATTTTTTTATGAAAGGTTAGCTAATGCACTTTCACGTTGGTTTTTAATAGGGCGGAAGAGGAAGAATACAAAAAAATATCTAGCTTAACAGATACGGGTCGCAGCATTCAAAAAAAATGTACAACTTGTACGGATGTCGAGATTGGTCTTCAGATTAGATGTAAAGATGTCAATTTGACACTTGGGTGTCGGAAATGACCACCTGATGGTTGTCCAGCCAGATTTGACACCTTTGGGGTCTCTTTTTGTGGGCAGACCAGATGATAACGGGTAACATGTTAACTGAAAAACAACCTAGAGGCGAGATATTACGTCTAGAAATCAGGGCAGTTCCGGCAGAACTGCCTATTTATACTCCTGGTTGGAGAGAGGCAAGCGAGTGGGTAAGATGCATTGCCAAGTGACGCAACACATTGCCGACGCGGGGCTTGAACAAACCTTATATTATGAGGGAAGCGCTGATCCACTGCACCACATGTGCCTCTTATCATTTCTAAACATGAGAAGGAAAAACTGTACATTCAAGTACCTTTCGAGGTACAATACTAGGCAATTTACGCGAAATTTTACAAGGGATAAGCCCCGAAAGAAACCTCACAACATATTATATCAGGAGATCTCGTTGACCACTCACATCCATTAATTAAGGGCTATGGCACAATCACTCATTACTCCCAATCTTCAGCCAAACTTTTCTCTCCACTTACGTAGTCGATGAGCAGGAAGGCACGTCCCGTGCCCACAATAGGCATCTAATACAACTGGGTTGTTAGTTAATTGGAAGTTCTCGATAACTGAAGAATCACAAACTCGTTCAAAATCTGCACGATATCCATTGCCATTCGTCCCAAGAGTAAACCGCTTCCAAAAAGTTCAACCTGGTAAAAACATTCCCATTGCACGGCTGAAAGTTTACAATATAATTAAAGGGATTTATTGGTATGAATTTATCGGGCACATATTAATGGAAATATCCCTCTTTACATAAAACGTACCAGGAATTGTTTTTTTTGTCTGGCCACTTGGGCGATTCCTGCGAAAAAATCAGATTTTTCCGACAAAAGGTACCCAAAGTACAGCAATAATGGAACGCATACCATGTTTATTACCTGTGGTTATATTTACAACGCTGCATGCAATACCGAAAAAACAGAAGCCAGTGAAAATATATTCCATACGCGCATATTATCACGTGCAAGTTTGTCATCAGCCTCATCCTTGTGAACTCGTTGGCACACAAAGATAGGAGCGAAGTTCGTGTTTTTTTGTTTTTTTTTTTTTTTTAGAAGTTTTTTATTGCAAAAAAACTACACGTTTTAAAAAACCTCAGTGGATTTGAGAAAAAGTTAGGGGGTTGTTTTAGTGTTTAGGTATCATTTTGTGATTAAACAAAGGTATAGTGCCTAACCACTAACAATCCATGAAAACGTGCCACATTAGAAAAGGGTTGCGTAATATTTATAGTTTGTATCGCAGTAACACTGTATTTATTGTTGGTGCTCGGCCAAAGAACCTTGCGTGTGACCTTGCGCAAGAGTCCACACAAAATATTTTGATGGTTTCTAGGCAAGATGCGACCTACTGAATCAAATCTGATGATGCCACTTTGGCAGCCTTGAGCATTTTGAGATATGGGTAGGGGGCTTAAGGTCAACAGGGGTAAAATTTGTAAATGCTTCATAATGGGTTAAAAGGTGTATAGGTCATGTTCATATGGTCCCTATGGATTCAAAAAGGTATAGTTTGCTATATCTAGGACATTTACTTTTAACACAACAAGTCTAAAATGGTTCAAGGTCATTCCTGGGTAACATTTAAGAATGCACAGATTCTTTTCAAAATGGGTCAAATTCTTCGCGGTTTGTATTATGTCAAATATAGGTTACACCCCACTGTGTTGGACATTGTGGTATAAATAAGGGGAAATAATGGAGAAGGTCAACAGGGTCTATGGGGGGTTAATCATTTTATTCTCTGTTAGATACCTGAGCAATATTGACATGAGGGTACAGGTAAATGTTTATTGTCTGTTTTAACATTCAATACGAAACAATTTGCAACCAATGAAACAAATCGGGATCGTGAGATTTAATAACCAGATGACCTGAACAAATTTTGTCTGTAGTGTAAACACAAAAGGTGGCAGGTATAGCAAACTATACCTTTTTTTAAACCTTAGGACAAGATAAACACTCCTATACTATTTCCAAAATCCAATGAAACATTTACAAAATTTTACCCCTTGTTTAGATTACCCCCTTTCCTAGCTCACAATGTCAATGATGCAACGTGGCATCTCCAGATTTGGAATCAAGCAGGTCAATGTTGCCCTAGAAACCATCAAAACCAATTTTGTGGACGCGTGCGCAAAGTCATATGGGCGAGCACCGGGCCCGGATAGTAACCATGATCTCTATACAATGGATTGGATACACAACAGATATGCCATCCCATACACGCAAATACAATGCCAAAAATGAAAATACTGAAATGGCTTGATTCTGTTGTCTGTTATGGTCGCTTATACAACATTACATTGGGAACATTTTGTATATATAAATCACCTGCTCTAAACCACCTGCTTGGGGCTCTTTTTGGAGACCAATATGGCCATCAGTGCTTTTCACTTACGAAGCCTAGATTCCATCCATTGTATAGCGATCAGTGTTCGAAACTCCCCGCTAAATGCGACGGTCAGACACTCTACGTACTTTCAATGTAGCCAGGAGTAGCGCTCTTTGTCTATTTAGACGTAGTCCTAATTTGTATTTTAAAATACTATATTTTCTCAAGAATCCCAGTCTCGTTTTAAAATAAAAGTTTAGGCACAAATGTGCATTTTTGAAAATTTATATAGTTAAGGAACAAAGTATTAAAACTGAAAAACGGTTTTTATTTCAAGTTAAACTAAACCGAAATGTGCTTTCATACAGGCCAGACCTTGACCCTAACCACCGATCCACTTTCATTGGTGTGAAAGCCTAACCTGGCTTGTGGCAAAACGATAGCGTAATAATAACTGTGGCGGCTTCCTTAAAAAAATGTCGACTCTGCTTGGAAGTTAAGCGTGAAATGGTGTTTTTCTTTTCTTCGCAGGAATACTCCAATGACCATGCAACCATCTGGTACGTCCAGATTTAGTTAATTTTCATTATATCTGTGCCGATAGATCCATAACCAATCAATCCCTTTCAATTCAGGATGCTGTCCTTTAAGAGCATGTTTTTCGTATTTCGTGACTGGACAAGAACTGTCCGCAGTAAAACAACTCCAGATCGGCATAGCAAGGCTCAATATCAAATCAATGAAAACAAGACTTTGAAAACAAAACTCTCGGCCAAAACGGACTGGAGAAATCGCGTTGAAACATTCAACGGAATCATTAAATGGGGCACAGTGAACATAGTGTTGCAGTGACATTGTGACATTAAATATTGTCCCATTGAATTCGTCCCAGGTTCTGTAACCGGTTAAGAATTTTGTTAGTGATATTGCTATCTGAGAGCTGAGGGCACTATATACACTCATTGCACACATTGATATAATACCCATAACTTAATCTTATCAATCATGCCTTATGGTAACATAATTATTTTAGTTATAAGTGGCAGTCAAGGGTCGATACAACCCTGGATGTATATTCACTTGCCAATTTCTGTGGCCACCACCGAACTTTGAATCCTGCTGGTCGAGATTAATAGCCCCCATAACCCAGACACTGTATCTACAAAGTCCGATTTTTCCGTACTAGATATTTGTACGCTACAAACCATACTTTGTAGCGATCATTCACGTTATCAATATTATAGCTCCAGAATCAGATTTAAGATGTATCGTTTCTGTCAATAAAATGACGTGGTCCTTAACTATAGGGTTCGGAACAGATCCGCAGAATCAGCATCTAATCGACGTAGCATGTTTTTATCAGGAATTTAACTAGAGCAAATGCACACTTTTTACCTGCATACTACATGGAGAACCTACCGTTGCTTGTTTGAAATAACTGATCTGGCTTATGGGCGGAGTCTGGTATTTCACCACTTTCCATTCCCAATGGAGTCGTACATCCGGAGAAATTGAAAAAAAAATGAAATAGAAATCCATTTTTATCTTCTTGACTCGCAGGCAAATTGATGTGATGTAACTGGGAACTAAATTTAAAATTGAAATAACGTAAAAAGAAAAGACCCCGACAAGCCTCGTAAGAGGACAGAGGACATTTCCAGAAAGAAGCGCCCCCAATTTTTTTCGAAAGCCGATATTTCCATGGGGTAGGACATGTCTTGCTCGATTTGGGCAATATGGGAATTTCTAAACATTAAATTTGGGGTACCTGCTACGCACTGTATTACTATGGCATCCTCGGTCCCAGTGACTTATGCAAAATCATCTTTTAAACTTTGTTCAACAGAGCGTAGAATATCATGGATAATTAAGAAAAAAATATTAACTTCAAATACCTTCGGGGTAGTGTATTAACCCACGCTGACAAAATAGTTTATTTCCAATAACAAGTCATTTAAGATTAAATATTCGTGACCAGACATAGTCTTTAGGTCAATCTGTGTGTGTAAACCGTTCGATATGCGTCAGAGCGCCCTCCTACCGTATAAGTCTTTGAAACACTATAGCACCCGGAGGTTGATACCGTTTTGAATTTGCTGTTGGCTGTTAGGTCTGGCAGGTTCTCCCCCCCTGCCGGTTTTTGCGTTATTTGGAATCTCAAAACAATGTTCTTCACAGCTGAAGTGAGTAAGCCGAATACGCCTTCTTTATGTACCAGATAACTTCCTTAATTATAATTACTGTGTGGTCTTTTAATTCCGGGGGGCATTGTGCAGCTGATTTACTGGTAGGCCAATAATTAACTTGGGGCCATTGCCCCCCCACTTTCTGTATTAGCCTCCCTAATTAATGCATATTTATGTACACGTCAGTGAGCCTCATCTGCCAGAAAATTTGGCCGTTACCGTTTTGACAGGGTTATTGCCGTTTGCTTTCATTGCTTTGGATAATTGTGTTGAAATGATTTTAAGTAACTTATTTAAAGGCAGGGAGTTTTCAATCACTTTAATTTCGTCGCTGTCTGCATATGTTTTTTTTCGTGGAACTAATGCAGAGATATATCAGCACTACGCAAGAGGCTCAGTCATAAGAAGCAGGGCGTAACAATCTCTAGAACCTACCACGGATGGTTTCGGCTGAGCAGTATATCTAACTTCTTCGTGGTCCAATTCCTTCGTTTGGTAAGGGGACCCGGATAATCAGTAAACCAAAACCTATCAGCAGCTGTTCGTTTGAAAACAGGCTGGGTTGGAATTTTTGCTGCTGCTACGACCACTATCCTGCATGACAACGTTCCTGTGTGGAGGGAATACCGCAGTCTTTTCTCCTGTCGAGAATCATGTCCTCTTCTTCAGCATGCCCCGTGTGCGCCATATTTGTATATCAAGCTGTGTGGTGGTGTGAAACATGCATAAATAGGTCCAGGAGTGCAATGGGTTTTGGGGTGTATAATAATTATAATATGTTAGGGCTTGTTTTGATATTGAGTGTTCGGTGCGTCATGGCTCAGAGTCGCATAGCTCTGTAGCGCATGGAGCGTATGTTTCACGGTTATGTTGGATCGAGTTACTTTTGCAGGGGATTTCGGGAGTTTTGTTAGCTTCCATACAAAAACCAAACTTAAAAAAAGCACAGCTTGAAATTCATCACTCACCTGAAATCTGATGTAAACCAAGTTGAGGTGTCAAATTCGGAACCCAATGTTATTGCATAGTTTAAATGTTTCTCTCAAGCGTACATGACACTGCTACTATTACCGTTTCATGGCTATCACTAAGGGCATTATTTTGCATTGATTGGAATTTTGACATGTTGAAAACATTTAAGATTATCTTCAATCTAATATAAAATTCAAATTAAAAAAAGAAAAAACCTAAAAAATTAAAAAATTGAAAATTTATATATTTATTACTTTCCCTGGAGATGGCCAAGCGCACGATAGTGGTTGAAAAAATAAACCCATGTGCGCTGGCCGATCGAACCGGCGAGACCTTTCGTATTACTTCAACGACGCTTCTTAACGCGGAGCTATCACGGTTCGGTAGAAAGCGATAGTTCATCTTCGTAAGGTGTTAAGATTTCTAAAGGTGTCTATTACTACTACGCCTTCAATGCCCCAAAAATTTTGAAACTAGTCTTTACTAACCAGTTAGTTCCAATCTTGATCGATTACGCTGTGACAACGGAGATACAGAATGCTTGCTGCTTTGCCGTTAGTGTAGTTATTAAACGGTAATTTAACGAGGATGAGAGTTGTGTCAGTGTCAGGACCAGGTCACGTGTCAGGTATCAGGTATTCAGTTTGCTCTTAGGGGGAGACCGATATATATATCCGTATGTTAAATCAAGTTCTGTACATATGGCCCTCTCCCCAGAGAGTGATATTATTTTTTTCCAAAAAGAACACGGTTTCTTATGTCTAAACAGTAAAAAGTTACCTTTTTCCATCCGGATCAAAACCGACGTACCGATGACGAAATCGAGTTGTTTTTTCAATGTAGGGATACGTACGTCCATTTTTTACCTGATGGGTCCCACGAGCAAAAATAATAAACCAATCAATGCCGGACGTCATCAAATCTTTATTTTTTCCAAAATTGGCTGGTATTACCATAATAAATCCTTTAAGATTCAACATCTGGATATTGTTCTTTAAAATTAATATTCAATTGTCCTCGCATGAATGTGAAAAAAGATGGTCCATAAGTCTACAAACTGAAAACAAAGTCAGCCGCTCTAAAATACCCTACCGGGACTGTAATGAGGCAGAAGGATCCACCGTTTTAGTTTAAGCAGGCTTACAGCCACTTGCGCGCGCCTGCGGTGGTTAGGCGTCTATCTAGCAAGTAATATGTTCATGCCGATACACGGGGACATTCCTCACTTGGATATACACCATAAAGGCAGGCCACTTCAATAGCGTACTCATAGTACTTCATGCGGAGTGAATTCTCGCTATCCTGGATATCTAGTGGCATGGTGTGTTGACATTTAAAATCATCCTTTCCCGAGGTAATTAATGAACTAAAAATAAAATACCTTTTAAATCATACATAGTGCACATTGCTTAGAAATTAAGTTAACGAATTTTCGTATTTAGGTCATTGTTATACTATAGACTACACACTTATCGCAAGGACATTAAAGGCCCATAACGTAGTGCTGCAACGCGTTGCGAGAAATAGCAACGCGTTGCGGCACCGTCGGCCAATCAAATCATGAATTTCGTGACGTATTTAAAAAAAAAGACCCACAACACGTTGCTAGATACTTGCAACGCGTTGCAAACCTTCAAACGCGTTGCGAGCTTCAAAACACGTTGCAAGATTCACAACGCGTTGTAGGTTACAAGCCATAAGGGTCATAACGTATTGCCGCACGCGTTGAGAAAGTCAAAACCGGTGCGACTTCGGCAACGCGTTGCAACATTCGGCAAACCGACGTTGCGTTGTCGGCCAATCAAAATCAGAATTCTGTGACGTATTTCAAAATATAAATCTCACAACGCGTTGCGACCTTCACACCGCGTTGCAAACTTCACACAACGCGTTGAGGGATACGTTATGACCCTTAATGCCTTCACAACGCGTTGGAAGTTTTACAATGTCGCAAACGCGTCTACTTCTCACAACACGTTGGGCAATACGTTATGCGTATGGCTTGAGAACCTTCGCAACGCGTTGTGAGGTCGCAACGAGTTATGAAGCTCGCAACTGCTGTTGATGAAGGCTTGCAAGCGTTGTTGTAGTTTCCACAAGCGTTCTAGATACTTGCAACGCGTTGCACAACCTTCACAACGCGTTGCGAGCTTCACAACACTTTTGCAAGCTTCACAACGCGTTGCTAGGTTCACAAGCATAAGGGTCATAATATTGCCGCAACGCGTTGAAAATTCATCAACGCGTTGCGACATTTTTCGGCAACGCGTGGCCATTTGGGCAACGCGTTGCGGTGTCGGCAATCAAATCCTGAATTTCTTTCTTTGACGTATTTCAAATATAAATCTACAACGCGTTGCGACTTCACAACGCTTTGCAGCAGGCAAATTCTTTCACACCGCGTTGCGGCATACGTTATGACCTTAATGGCCTCACAACGCGTTGTGAAGTTTAACAAATGTCGCAACGCGTTGCTCTACTTTCTCACAACACGTTGCTGGCTACGTTATGACCCGTATGGCTTGAGAACCTTCGCAACGCGTTGTGAAGGTCGCAACGCGTTATGAAGCTCGCAACTCGCTGTAAGCTTGCAGCGCGTTGTAAGTTTCCACAACGCTTTGCTAGATACTTTGAAGCTGTGTGTGGGTCATATATTTTTTTGAAAACGTCACAGAAAATCGTCATCTCTAATTGGCCGACGCCGCAACGCGTTTTGCTACTTTTGCTACGTTTCTCGCAACGCGTTGCGGCAATACGGTTATGGCCTTTAT
This sequence comes from Ophioderma brevispina, assembly GCA_023653785.1. Taxonomy (NCBI): domain Eukaryota; kingdom Metazoa; phylum Echinodermata; class Ophiuroidea; order Amphilepidida; family Ophiodermatidae; genus Ophioderma; species Ophioderma brevispina. The sequence goes on from JAMKCH010025457.1 coordinate 10,340, forward strand.
GCTGCGATACACACGCATACCGATTGTAGCTTATTTTACAGGATACACACTGGGTACCCAACATGTGAACCAAAGTGCTGTCTACATGACTAAATGATTAAAGGTCCCGCAGGAATGCAAATAGAATTGAGTGGTTTGTGTCAAGTCTACAAGGAGCGACTAGAAAGCATTCAATATTTCGTTGCGTTACCATTGATTTTTCAGAGAGGAATAGGAATTCCAGTGTGACTGGTTGAAGCTATTCAAGACCACTTGACTGAAAATCCAATAGATAAATGATGTCATGGTAGTGGATTCTTTTTTCTCGACCAGGTTTATTGGAATGGAATGTCTCACAAAGATTTGGAGTACGTAGGTTTATCATCTCATTTCCTGGGACCTTTAAAGGTGTGTGACCCGACCATGATCCGATTTTGAAATATGCCGTTCGTTCTCATTCACATGGAAGCATATGCAGCAAAACCATATGCTACAAGTTTGAGTTAAGTGGTCCAGTCCTTGGCTAGTAGAAGAATAAAAGGGTACTAAATTGGCCCATTAGACAATGTGTGTGTTAAAAGACATATACATTAGCCCATCAAAGAATTTGATTCCCCAACTCAGAGTGAAAACCAGTCAAAAATGTCGGAATGAAATCACAGCGGTCGGCTCTGATCATTTATGTGCATATTCCGCCAATTTTGGATTATTGATCATTTTCCAGATTTTGTGGATTTCAAAACCAAAGACGGATTATTCTTCATTTTTTAGAGTCTTAAAGTAATCGTTTTATCCGATTATCTTTCATATAAAAAGATGTCACAATGGCAGTCTTCCACTATTTTTCTTCTGACTATTGGTAAGCACATGAAAAAAATACGCTTCACGGCCGGCCACTGTGGATTTTAGGCAATTTTTCATTTAATTTGCAAGTTTTGTTGCTTTTTCAACCATAAGGACCGATTGTTTTTTCTTCATTTTTTAAGTTCCCAACTAATTCGTTTACCCACTTATCGCTCATATAATACAAGTTAAGGCTTATCTTCGACTTCTTTGTTTGTTATCATTTGAAACAAGTGATCAGGTCGTCTGTGTACAACGAAATCCTATGAAAATCAGTTTAAATAAACTCTGTAAATATATTGAAATTTCGTCTCCACACTGTCAAAATCAGGCCAAAATGAAGTCTTAATTGGCGAGACATCGATATGTTCTCACAAACTGCTTTTCATGTTAAATAGACTTCAAGCGTGGCACATTATATTTACCTCTGGCAAATCGTAAACAAGTGCGCAGAGCGAATGGCAATAGGTTTTAAATTGGTCACCTCGTAATCATACAACACTCATAAGAAGTTGTTCATTCATAGATTGAAAAATAATATCCCCTTTCATTATAACCGCGCGCGTGTGTATATCAAAATAGGTGAAATAAGATTTTAATTTGGGGTGTTTGGGTAAACAAAGAAATTTGTTGACACAACGTTTCAACTAATATCGAAAAAATACAGCATACGTACCCTGTAGAAATATTTAAATATAGATCAATGCCAAAATGAATTATGGCTTGTCGTTTGAAGAATCGGAGTACATTCATAGGCTGAAATGTAGTGCAATTTTCAAGAAATTCATCTATCCATTCATCCACCAATCCACCCACATATATCCACATCTATTCGCATCTGAAAAAAAAATACTCAGAAAGAAATTATTGTTAAGAGTCATATGGTTTTGTATGAGAATTTGATCCACACTTAAAAGGTGTTGTTAAATTCACTTTCAGCGATTTCTTCCAAATGTAAACAAATCGCACCCCCTATTTTTCATTTAAGTGACCGGGGGGTCCTAGGGACCCTCAAAATTTGTTTTCGCGCTGGCCGCTTTACGCGTGGGATTTTTGCGACGATTTTTTTTTGTAATTGTCTGACTTTTAAATGCGCTTCTTTTCATACGAACAAAAAAATTAAAATCGACCAAGCCGTTAATGAGTTAATTAGTGAGAGTCCCATGGACCCCCCCCCCGGCCCCGGCACTACCGGAAGTCAGCTGAGAATATTTTTAAAAATCAAAGAACCAAAGCAATTGTTTTTTGCTGATATATGTTCACACATACATATAAGTAAACAATTATTAGTAACATTAAAATAATTAAAGGGACATAATGGCTTGAAAACAATTGACATAATGAAAAGGACCCTTGCTGAAATCACTTCCACGAGTTTGAAACAATTTGGATGTTTACATCTGGTTAAAAAACTTCCATCAAATACCGTGTCCTTGTGAAAGGATACAACCACGAATACCCAGTGGTTCACCAGAAATTAACAACTCTGTACCCGATACGTCCGAGAAGTTTAGCTCCGCTAAAAAACACACGGACGCGTGGCAGCATCATTGGTAATTGCCGATGAACCCTTGTCGATTAATTATTTTAGGTATATTTAGATCCCGGGGGGGCAGTGTATTCAAAGGTGATATGATTCGTGAACATGGACTTTCCGAATGTGCACCCTAAACAGTATGTTCTCCCGACTAAAAAAACATCCCTAAACAAGCATTTTTTTTTGTCTAGTTTTGCTCCCCAAACAATCTTTTTGTCAGTTTTGCTACCTCAAAACAAGTAAGCAATGCATTGTGTTGATAAATTAATATACCCTTATTATCTGGCGTTGCTCATGTTGCTTACTTCCAAATTACCATATTTTTTAGTGATTTTGATCTGGCCCTACATCACAATTTCAGGTTACGAAAAAAACATACCCTTTTTCCCTATTTTGCTGTTTTTTTGACACCCTAATCAATGTACATGCATGTATCGTCTTTTGGAAAAAAGAGACCCTTTTTACTCGTTTTCCTTGTTCAAGCATCATATCCCCTTGAATACAAGTTGCCCCCCCCTGGATTTAAATCATTATTTCCACTTCGTCGTGGCTGTGGAAATCGCGGAATTAAGACTTACACACAAGTCTTAAAGACTGATCGGAGATTTCCCGATGAGGGCGCCACTATATTTCAACAAAGCGGTTTTTTTTTTGGCATATACATAATGCTTGTCCATTCTGATCACTGTGTGAAATAACAAAAATAAAAAAAATAAAAAAAATCATATACAAAATCACAAGTTTTGTTGTTATAAAATTCCTGGATCTGGAAATTTTTTGTATACTCGTATCCTATGGTGCGTTTATACTGTGCATAATGTTACTGCGTGAAAACGAAAAATGTGATTCATCCTAAAAACAAACAACAAAAACAGGTTTTATCTACCTTAATTTGAAAAACTGAGATTTCCCCGAAAAATTATTATTATATTATGGTACGTTTAGGTTTAATCTTCAAATTCGCGGAGTTTTGGCCGCCATCTTGAATTTGAAGACGCTATCAGTGAACGTTTCAGTTAAACTTGAGCGTTTTTCTATGATTCTTTTATGACGTCAATCATTTGCATATAAAATAATTGTAATGCACAGAAAAATTGCCATGATCGATTTTTTTTGATAAGTGGCTAATGTACCGAGTGTCTCAAAAAGTAAACCCTCAAAGTGCCCTCTATTTCACAAGAGAAAAGATAAAACCATACAATTAAGAACATCGGAAAAGTGCCATTTCATCGACAACCGAAAAAATCTTTCCAAAAGGAGCCCATATTAACCGAGTTATGGTCGATTGAAAATTTAACCACTTTTTCATTTTTATTTAAATCAATCCCGGATTGTTACTGTCCGAGCTGTTTTTAGACAATACACCATCTCCAGCCACATTCTTTCATTTAGGTTTCTTTTTGTTTTTGCGACAAAGATCAGTTCCTGATATGGAAAAGATTAGCTTCAATTATTAGATATTCCAAGATCTGGCTTCATCTCCTTACTTACTGCGTTACTATTCCCCCCTCCCCAACTTGGCTGCCTCTCAGACCATGAAGAACGGATGCAGGCCTGCGCTCTCTTTTCCATTTCGCCAATCTACTTCTAATCATTCTTGTCCGCCGGATGCTTCAAAACAGCGGTTTATTCTATTGCGAAGTCCTGGCAAAGTTTTTTCTGGTATTCCTGTTACACTACACACTTAATGTCCCTAGGGTTAAAGTCTAGCGAGTCAATTCTGCGGATCTTAGCAACAGAAATGAAAAAGAGAACGCAAACTGCATCCGCCTTAGAGGCAGTCAACTTCCCCAAGTGGGGTGTGTGTGTGGCGGGGAGGGCAGAGCAGCGAAGTAAAAAAGAGGAGCAGATCTTGGAATTCAATTCCTTGAAACTAACCTTTTCAATATCAGACCTGACCTTTGTCGCACAAACAAAAAGAAACCCATAAACAAAAGATGACCTTGGAGAATGTGGTAAATTTCTAAAGACTACCGAACGATACATCCGTGATAAAATTAAAAAGTGATACAGGTTTTCAATCGGCCAATAACTCGGTCAATATGCATCCTATTGGAAAAGATTTTCTTTCGGTGTCAGAAACCGGACGAAATGCACTTGTCAGATGTGTACTAATATGTATGGTTTACTTTTCTTTTCGTGAAATAGAGGGAGTTTTGAGGGTTTTCCTTTTTTTTTAGACACTCGGTATAGTGGAATCCAATAAATAGATGTAAACACGAAAGGCCCACGGTAACCAGCTTTTCTTTCAATATTAGACCAGGGGATACCATGAATTTAATCCTGAACTTTTACCAGGTGTCTTCTTGGGATTGTATAGGCCATCCCTTGGGCCCATCTGAAGCAAGTCTAGTGTCGCGAGCCGTGGAGCGTGACTTCAGAGGCCCTGAACAATATCATCAGTAACGGGCGGCACTGGACACAAATGTAAGCCCTTTCCCTTTTATATCCTTTTAGGCTCTATTCCCTCTGAGTAGGGTAGTATAAACCCTTTGGGAACAAAATCGCAGAATTACCTCCTTAAAAGCTGCCCAGCTGCATCATTATCATCACATCACGGAGCTCCGGAGTCGTCTTGACTTTTTTGTCTTGCCATTGGATATAGATGAGCCTGGACGAGAGAGTGTGGTCGACGCGGCTGCTAGTTCCCCTCACTGTAACCAACCATGGCAATCGCATTTCTTTTCTGAAGGTTTGTACTCGTTTGAATGTATTTGTCTTGTCATGGTCATTCGCTTCATCACTGATGGACGAACCAGGATTACAGATATGAGGGCCACGCATCATGTACTAGAACACATATGCCACTGGGGATCAAATGCATGATACAACGGTTAACTGAAATATATTCAGTCATTTGTGCACAAGGCTCATTTGTTTGAGTTTAATTAAAGGTTATTTCTGACCTTTGCACCCACGAGTTGTCGTAACAGAAATTAGGGGCTCGTCTCCGGGAATTGATATTCCTCAATCCTGTATCGCTATATTCATTGTAATAAATCAGTGTTATTATATGAAATTCAGATCGTTTGTGCACAAGGCTCATTTGTTTGTTTTTAAAAGGTATTTCTGATCTTAGCACCCACAAGTTGTTGTAACAAAAATTGGAGAATCGCCTCCGGGAATTGAATTGAGCTAAATTTGAGCCTTAATTGTTCAGAATTTACAGATTAAAGTGTGAAAATACTGTATACATTGTGCGCATTTTGGCATACAAACTGTTTTGTGTATTACTACTATAGTAGTTTGGTTCAAGTTAATATTGTGTTGTAGAGTACGGTCACAATGAATTTTAAACCAGAAGAGGTTATTGAGCAAATAACTTGGGAAATATCTGACGAGTTGCGAAAGCCTGATTTGATGAAGTTAGCCAAGCATTATAAGCTTGAAGCTAAACATGCAACGAGAAAGCAGGTCATAAAATGTCTGGGATCAATCATATTTGGATAAGTTCTGGAACATGACATCAGTGATCCCGTAAAATTTAAAGAGTTAGAAATTCAAAAGAAATTAAGGAAAAAGAAATGGAAGTGGCAAAGAAAAATTTGAATTAGAAAAAGAGAAAATGTAAATGAACTGAAACAAAGGGGGAAAAGGAATTCGAAATGAAAATGCAAAATGAAATGAGGCAAAAAGAGATGAAATTGCAAATACAAATGAAAAAGTAAGAGCTTGAAGCTAGAGTTAGAAAAATGGAAACAGCAGGCTAGCTCGTCAGATTATTCCAAGCACATTGGTTTTGATGCGGCGAAAATTTCAGGAACAAGAAGTAGACAAGTACTTCTAACACTTTGAAAATGTTGAACTAGTGTTCACTGGTAACGCCCGAGGAATATATTAGACCATATCATTTGACAAATGTAGTGATTATGATAAGGTAAGCAGGCAGTGCTCAAAGCATATGAATTAGTGTAAGAGGCCTATAGAAAAAAATCGGGGCAAAACATAACCTAGGGAGTTGATTTTGGCAGAAGAGTTCAAACGATGTCTACATCCAGATATCAAAACAAATCTGGATAAAAACAAAATTTATAGTATGCATGAAGCAGTCAAAAAGGCAGATGATTATGCTTTGACGCATAAACTAAGTAGTAGGCCTAGCCAATATACTAGGTAAAATAGTAATAACAGTAAGTCGGATTCCAACAACGCTTCTCATGGTAGCACTCACATGACTCATGAGGGGAAATGCCTGTCAGGTTCCCAAGAAAAGGGGAGGAAAGAAAAAATGGTGCTAATCAAAAGCATGGGACGGGACTCAAATCACAGCTCACATGCGATCACTGTAAAAGCACGAAGTCACGGGATTGGGAGCTACATGGCTACCCGCCCAAAAAGGAGGAGGGAGCAAAAAGTGAGTCAAAACCAATAGCTTGTGCAGTTACTTTGAGGTCAAAAGTTCATTCTTGTGTTGAAAACTAGAAATCCCATAAAACGGAATTGACATGGAAAAAGTAAGAGATGAATTTAGGCCTTTCGTTTTGGAGGGAGTTGTTTCAATTGCAAGTGATAGTGTAGATCAAAAGCCAATTAGGATCATGCGAGACACGTGCTGTGCACAGTCTATGATTTTGGAAGATGCACTTCCATTTGATATTGAAAGTTCCACAGGATCTACACTATGAGCTAGTAAAATCTCAATTCCTTTGGCACAGTTCAGTAGCTTTCATTCACCAATGTATCTAGAAAATATACTTCCTGGTTTTTGGGTATGATATATGAGTTATCTCCGACAACCCTCATAGTGCTAGTGCATTGATTCAGGGGATAGGAATAGATTGTATGTCCGTCTTCACAAGATGAATTTGAAATCAGACTTGGTTTCTAGAACTGTCACAATTGGTGTTACACATGAACTACCGGTGAAAGTGGTATCTATGTTGTTAGGTAATGAAGTACTTCCCAATTTCCATACTTCCCCAGGTTCCCTGTACAGTGTGTACATTTGACGAAGAAACTATTGTTCCCAACATGTGTCAATAACTACGTCAATGACCAGAAAACCTCTTAAAACAGCTGAGCAGTGAATGAGTCAAGATACTCATAGGAAGAGCGACGAGATGACTTGGTCCAAATTTTAGAGGATAACTTTCCGCTCAAGTTAGAGGAATTTGGAGTCATCTTCCCTCGTCATGTGAGAACAAAATTCCACTGGTAGATACAATGCAGCACCGAGCACAAACAAGTGGACACAGTGGTAAAAAGTTAAAATCCAGCACTGAGCATTATAAAAGTGACACTGGTTCATTTTCAGAACAATAATGAATTTTCTCTCAATTTGCTCGCAAATGATAGTCTAACTCCATTAGAAGAATATAGATATATTTTTTACACATAAAAATAACATACCCCAAAACAGATAGCGACATAATAAGGCTAAGACATCCAGGTATGTGTAGGCTAACTTTGTAAGTTTGCCGGACTAACTTCAATCAACAATTTGTCTATTACATGAATATCATAGATACTCATTGAATGAAAGGGGTGGGCAAGGACGATCTTTTTTTATTTCAAAACGAGTGGATTCTTAGGCCATTTTGGTTTCGACAACAATCCGGGAAGCTTTTTCGCCGTAAATGAATTTTTTAGGTGGTAAAATGACTTTTAAAAGTTTTTTTGTACATTAAAGTCAATGGGAATTTGGTGGGATTAAAATATTCACTTGCAAAATCTGACACAAACAAACCATTGACATTTATACTTCTAGCACATAAGCATAGGTATATTGCTTCCCTAAATAAGAAAAAACCCTGTTATCCAAAGTGAATCAAGTTCACGATTGCCCCTAAAATAAAGAAAAATGGCATTGGCATGGCACTGTCATGTTATGTAACTGGTTGTACAGGACTTGACCTTACAACAATTACAATGCCCTTCATAGCACATCGACAAGTCTCTTGAAATAGTCTGTTTGTTAGGTTAATAATTAGCATCACTGTGGTCTGGAAACACTCCAGACAATTGGAAGGTATTGGACGTTATAAAGGCTTGACATGACAACAATACATGTCTTTCAACATCCAGTAACCCTAAGATCTGGGTAATGTTTTGGTTATTCTGTGTATTGCCTGGCCTCAATTGAATGAATTTTGTAAAAAATAGTTTTTGCCCCCTTGAGAAAGGACTTTGTTAATTTTCTGACCAAGTGTCTAGCTGCTATATAATGCACCTTTTGAGGAATTTCTAGCAAAATCAATGACTAAGATAGTCGTTTTTTTTTTTGGTTTTTCTGAAATAGGAAAATATCCTATTGATTTCATGTACAAAATTTAAAAGGTCATGTTACCTACCTAAAAAGTCATTCTTAGGCCAAAAAGTTTCATGATTTGTTTTTAGCAACCAAAATGGCCCTAAGAACACCTCGTTTGAAATAATTAGAAAAAAAATATCCATTTCTGCCCACCTGAATATTAAAACCCACAAGGTACAGACCGGTCAAATAGGGTGCGTACCATGAGAACAAACTCTAGCGTGTTGTTTTCTTGTGGTACACGCCATTTCCGCGGGGGGTCGTCTGACTGAATTAATGTCCCCGGTTCTGGTGGGCTTAATAATTTTATGCGAGTGCTTATTAACACAGTCTACCCGAAGGGGGGTTACCAACCACCCCCCCCCTTCATTTTTTTCCCGCTTGCAAAAACCCCCTTTTTGGTGCCAACTTATTTCTTGTAATGTCAATTGACATGTTACGCCCTTTTAATCCAAAAACAACATCCACCGGGGTTATAGGTAAAGATACAGGGTGATCCCAAGTGATGGATGGGGGAACCACCCCCCCCTCCGGAGAGAACAAGTACCAACATGCCTTAACACAAACACAGGAACATTCACAAACACTTGATTTTGGTACCAATATGATGTTATGGTCCTCCTCTTTCCATTGATACCAAAAATGAGTAGTACCAACAGGCCTAGAATTACGTCACAAGGACGTATAAACGTTCGCATTATCAGAAAAAACTGCCATTTCAATAGAAACACACAGTGTGAACAATTCATTTTATTTTTCGCCAAAAAAGGTTAGGGAAGGAAGATCAGATTTTACAGCGGTTTTTGACTCTCACTTGATGGAAAAATGACTAGTTTTATATAATGACAGCATTTTAGAGCTTTAATGAGTGTTGGAGTCGCTTATCTCTATACAATTGGAAATATCAATTTTCCCCCTATATTTAGTATTTTCGTACTATTCCTGCCACAATATGACGTCATGCTGGGGACGTCCCATAATGGGGATGTTAGTTACTTATTTTGGTACCAATGGAAAAAAGAAGCCAAGCACCCCTAAGCTATCATGGTACCAAAATTTTTACAGGAATAGGGGTGTTCCAGTAACGAAAATCACAGGGGGTGGTAACCACCCCCCCCCCCCCCTCTCGGGAGTTTGTTACAAAAATGGAATCGGGTAGACGAGGGTTACAATATTAAAAAGTTTTTACACCATGCAAAAATATCAATTTTGGAAAAATCTAGAGGGCGCACTTTTTCAATGTGCCAGTTTGTCTCTTTTAAGTGTATGTAGCAAAGAACTAGTAAGCATGCATCTTGCAGTTACTGTCCATTTTCCCTATTAACTGTTCCCAGAGGCATCACATAGCCTATAACGGTCATGCGTACTCTGGGCTTAACGCATAGGACATGAGAGAAAACTTCACGTCGTTGCGAGAAAAGTGCTCAAGGGATTTTCTTGGTAGAAGCTTAATTGTAGAATATATTTATTATAAATAACATATGTGAATTTTTATGATAGAACATTCAGAAAAATCCGAACATTGTTAATTTAAAAGAGTGGATTTTGGTAGGGTTATAATGCTAAACTATGAGTTACAATGAGAATCTTATTCTCTACGTTGATTTAAGTTTGGTTGACATACGGTTCTGAAAAAAGATCCGAAACGACCATTTTAACAAGGCTTCCAACATGTGTAAAACTAGATTTCGCCGGTTCTCGGCTTTCGCTATATTTCTGGAGGGGTTTGGGGTTGGTTTGGTTCCTTCTGGAAACTTATTCGGGCGTCTTTGCGATGGAAGGGGGTGGCGGTGGCTTTTGTGAATGACAGTTAAATGCATAGATTTGCGCCGGTAGGAGCGGCTCTAATTTTTGCATGGTAGGATGTGCGGCCCGATTTTTGGGTGCCTGAGAACTTAATTGTGTCCCAAAGGTAGTGGGTCTGAGGAACTGAAATTTGTGAATTTGCCCGGATTGAGAGCCGAAATTTGGCTCTAAAGTTGAGCTTTTTGAGGCAAAAGTTACCAAAAGGAGGACCTTATGAACTAAATGTACTTCAACCGGGGTCTCGGGAAACAGAACATATTAAAGATATTGTAAATTTTACATATTTTGCGGGATTCTGCCTACAAATAGGTAAAGTTACAGTATACTCTAAAAGTTATTTAATTACAACTCTTGGAAAGATGGGTATTCTGTGAGTTATTTAAAGGCTGGGAATATGAGCGGATGAAAAAAGCAGGATGACCCACACCAAACCTAGCGAAAACATTGCCCTGTAATTAGACCATCTTTTAAATGTAAATATACTTTTACGTAGGCGTTATTTAGTTGGTAGATAGAATGAATGCTGCCGTATAATACTTGTAAATTACACAAGTACAAGATAAATGACGACAAAGCAAAGACATTTTAGTACTTTATAGTGGACATTCTAACAACTCAATGGAATTTTACCACAATTAGTGGATGGGGTTGGGGGGGGGGGGTCCTGGAGCCACATCCAGAAAAGGCATTTACCCAATTGGAATAAATTCGGCCAAAACTTGAACAGGCCACTATTTATTGCTCTAAGACATTACTATTGTGAACGAAAAAATAAAAATTTGATCATGGTTAGATATGAGCGGAGTGCCAATTTGGACTGATTAGCCATTTTTGCCGCTTTCTACACAGTGTGGAACGATACAGTTTAAACAATGGCTTTATGAGTTAAAAGGCAAATTCAGTGATCCACCGCAAAGAGTCAAAATATTGAATTCGCAGGGAAATAGCTTAACAGTGAAAATGGTAGTATGGACAATTTCATTTAAATATCTTGTCCAATTGAAAAATTGACAGAAGAAAAGAAAGAAAGCTAGAAGAAAAGCAGGGTTCAAAGATATACGAACTCTCCATTCAATTACGTGTGGTAGTAAGTTGTCGGGCGAAGGCGGACAGTAATGACTAAAATATCAAATTGTGGCTTATTACGCTGTTGCGGTCTTATAACTTGCAGGGTATGTTAGGACACCCGAATTGTCACAGACATGAACCACTCCACCCAAGTCTGAGATTTTTTTCGATTTCTGATTTAGGCAAATCACTTGATAGTTGCCTTAAGCATAGACAAATTTACTTATATAACAATAACGGGTACTGGATACTTTTTAGAATTTTTGTGGTTGCGCTTTATTGTTCATCATAGAATACAGCAAAAAACAATATGATAAATAATTATGTAATAATGCAGTATAATCTAATTCCTATAAATAGATACCACGCGATAGCTTATTTACTCATCTATTGGCCTCAATGAGTACCAACATTCGCACTATGAAGTCACTACATGAGGCGTCAAATAAAGTTGAAAGTATGAAAATAGGATAGGGAATTGAATTTCGCAATTTTGACTCAAAATAAACTGTTTGTGAACTTAAAAGGCTTCAATTCAAAATGCCCACAATATCCGTTATAGCTTAATTCTCAGATCACAATTTTCAATTTACAAGGAAATGGTTCATCAAATACCTAACAAATAAGTAATGTCATGGCTTAAGATATCAAAGGGGCTATTTTTTTCTAATTTACAACATTTCTGGTTAAAACGAACTTTGTCCACAGCAAAAGCAATTAGTATTTTTTTCTCTTAGTTAGCACGTTAGGCCTAAACATTTTCAATTAGATCCGCATGCAATAAAAACATAGCACGGAAAAGCCCTTGAGTTGAGTGCGTATGCCATAATTGGGAGATAGATTGAAAGATTTAATAGCATTTAACCATAATCCCACAACACAGTAGATAAGGTATCAGCTTGCGTGATGACACATAGTTATGTCAACCCACTGTTACCAATGTTATTTGGTATAACTTGACACAATGTATTGTGGGATATTAGTGATGTCGATTCTTTACAGTGTGCTCACAAATTAACATCATGAATTAGGGGGGTGGGCCTTGCTAATCTTGGAGATCGATATGCGATCGATTTTCACTCTATCCATAAGCAGGTAGGAGGTATTTTAAGACTGCATCATGTATACAGATAATGAAGTTACAAGCTTTAAAATCTACCGCGTTATGGGACAATTTGACATAATGTATTATGTGATAGTACTCGATTCTTCCAACGGGGACATCTCGCAAACGAGCTATGACACAAGATGTGCGATTTTTCCATTTAACTTTCGGGGGTCGCAAACGCGAAACCCAAGCAAAAATGTCTGCTTCAAAATAGGCCTACTCATACTTATTCTCTTACAATAATCCCCCCCTTATATTACCCTTATTTTAATTCGGGTTTAATTATAATATATTTACAACAGTGTAAGAAGTCAAAACCTAAAAATTATGCCTAGATTGCCTCAGCCATTTCACTAATTAAAAATTAACACAAACCCCTGCACCAAGTAGGAAGCCGAAACAGGAATATCAAGCCACTTGAAGTGTAGAAACACCATCTGCGAAATAGGTACACTCGGAGCTCAAACAACTTACGCATATTTTATTCCTTCTTCTAAAATAAAACACTTTCTCTTCTACAAGATCTCTCGAAAAACACTTAAGAATTCCAATGTTTGAAACATTTTTTGTCAGATTTCCAAATATTATCGCGTATTGATTCCAATTCATATCTTCCCCTTCTACCTCCCGTTTCTATCACATCCCTACAAGTCCTGGCAATTTGCGTGGTCGAATCTAAACAATACGTTAAAGTAAACAAATGCTACACTATAATACAACTCGCACGACGACGAAAGCAATATGAGGGGCTCCCGCCCTCATAACCAGGTCTCGCCCTATTCAAATGGTCATGCACACAGTGTGTGGTAATCGCTCATCCATAACATGCCATTGATCAGTGTTTGGATGGTGCCCTGTGAAGCATGGAAACCATTACATACGATCAAACTTACGAATGGATTCATGTCCAAAATGATTTGGTTGGTTGAGTAAAGGTCGAGACCCGTTTACATTGGACACTAACTGCATGCACATGGACAAGGTGGTCATTGAAAAGGAAAATTACCCAGCACTTAGTAAGTGTGAGTGGAACTTTTTATACTCAACAGGAAGCAGAGCATATTCCTGTATATTTCCCTACCTACAACGAAATGGGTCCTCATAGAAATGGGACCCCTGATGAAGATGAAGAATGGAAGGTGGTACATCAAATTGTAGTGGCAAAGGTATTACCAGAGGAAGTAATACATACCCATGTATAGTCCCCCGATGGCAGGACACGTAGTGTGAGAAAAACACACTGACAGATTAGGAGTCATTTTTGGTGGCTATACACTCAGAAAAGATATGTCTGAGTACTGCAAGAAACTCGGTTGCCCCTTGCAACGCATACCATCATTTTATGGCCATGTAGTAAGGTGTAATAGGCTTGCGTAAGACCACTACCAAAGACACGTCAAAATCTCCTTGAGGCTTATACGCCTTTTGAGAAATATGCTGGCTCAGAATATACTGAAACTCCTAAACAAGTTGTCAGCACACCCTTGTGCCTTCCCGCCAAAATCAATTAAGTCTGATCAAGGATCAAATTTTCACGGACAGGTTTGTGCCAACAAGTCAAGGGCCAGTTGGGAATTTGCCAGTCCAGCCCTTCAGCATACCACCCCGGCTCCATGGGGCTCTAGAGAGTTCCACCAACATAGAACAGAGTTCAAACATACTCTTTTGAAAATGCGAAGGGATTGGGATTAGGAATTCATATCTGTTATTTGCTACCAGGGAGGCTGTAGCAGTAATCGCCCAATTGCCATACATTGGCGACAGCGGGGCTCGAACCCAAACTTATGCTTGTAAGGCAAGCGCCGATCCAACTGCACCACACGTGGCCCCTAAGTGGTTGTATGACAATCCTTACGTGCATTTGTTAGACTATGTGTCTCAATTCAGACACCAGAGAGCGACAGAAACTGCCCCAACAAATCTCAAACAGAGCAAGGGCAAAAATTAAAACAGCGTATGACAAATCCAGATGCCACAAAATAGTTAAAGGAACAAAGCCAGATTTTGGAAACTTTTCATTTCATTCAAATTTTCGTTTTAAGGGGATGATACATAGTATCCTTCATTTTGTGATAAACATATTATGTTATTTTATTTCTCTATTTTACTTGAGAAAGATCAGCTATGTGCCAAAAACAAAGATTGCTCATATAGAGGGTTCCATGAAACTTTTCATTTGGATAAGATTGCATCATAAAAATGATGCAATTTATCCAATTGCATAATGTAAATAAGAGTACTGTAATAGGCTATTATGTGATATTAAGACACTATCAGTGATTGCTAAATCAGCAAATCGAAAAAAATCATCAAAATCAGATTTTGCATGTATGTAACAAACCCCCCCAAAAATGTACAGTTATCTAAATGACCCTGCGAATGATAAGAACAGAAGCAAACCTAATAAGGACAGAATCAGAGATTTTAGTCATACTGTACGTACGGACACTTACTACAACACGTAATTGAATGGAGAACCGTATCTTGGAACACTGCCGTTTTTCTTCCTTTTCTGTCAATTTCTACAGGATGGAATAAGGTAACTTATGAGAATTCTACAGACTTATCCTTCAACTTTGAAGCTATTCCTGCAAAATTTCCAAATATTTTTCAAAACACTGATAGTGTCTTGAGGGGTGCCTAACTAGAAAAATAGATTGTTCGTCACTGGAAGACATTTGTTTTTTGGTTTTAGGTTCCTTAGGAGGCAGAAGTCTGAGGCTAAAGTATAGAAACTATGTTGGTGCTGACTTGCATGTGCTACCAGAAAAGTAACCCTGACAAAGATTTAATGAAATAGTTAAGCTTTCCTCTACTAAGAATAGTAAGGGTCCTCTACTGAAAAAAAAAACGCTAATAGAGTCCTTTTTGTAGAATTGCCCATATAGTCGAAGTCCCGGGTCGAAGTCTGCTTTAATAAGTGATATGACTTATAATAATGGATGCTTAATTTAATACCTATATCGATTTATGGAACCAGCCTGCGGTTAGCATAAATCCAGTTATTTTGACACGGTTGTTGCCATTTTGCTCGTTTCTCGTGTTAACCAATCATCCGGCGTCTAGTTGTGACGTTGTGCTCTTGTTTTGGCTTGTTTGTATGCCCGTTCGCGCCAGTGCTCACTTGGCTTTCTCAACCGTGCATGCATGTCAGATTTTTATTTCCGCTCTTCGAGATCAACTTTGAAATTAGTACGTTGAAATTTCTATGTGGATCGTTAGGATTCGGATTTCAGTACAAGATCAGCCAAGACATACTCGGATTATTAAAGAAGAGAATTAGATCCTTAAATAGAATTCTTTATTTTAACATGCGTCATCATCATTAACTTGTTGGAAATTGTGATCATACCATGGAGTGTCTAAGGCAGATACTCTTTAAATGGCAAGTCGTACTACGTTACAAAGGAAGTAATAAACAGACAGTATCTCTTCAATCTTGATATAATCAGCGTATTTTAGTTTTGGTGCGATTTGGTAACTCTCTTCGGAATAACCGCATTGATTGTAAGGTGGCGTCGGTTCTGCATAATTCTGCTTTCAAGTAACTGTTTTATGGTTTGATCAAGTGTGCTTTACAGATGGTCATAACCTTGTGCGGAGGCCAAAGTCGCAAATTTTGACGCAGTTTCATTGACACCGACCTTTGTGTTTATTCCGTATGCGTTAGAACTATAGTGTGCCGGCTGTCCATCCATGCCTATTTCCATCTCAGAACTGCAGTTACAAACCGGTAAAACGTTCTTGTTTTTTTCTGCAAGATTCAAGCTGTGATATCATTTAATGTATGCCGGATCTACGAAAGCTGGATTTACCGTTGAGGGGAGCTATAGAAGTAGAGTTTAAGCGGTTGGCGGGGGGACCTACTACAATGCCGGTGCTCATCAATGGCTATTTCCGTCCCAACACTGCAGATTAAAATGGTAAACTTCCTTGGATACTGCGAGGTGCAAGCTTTGCTTTCATTTAATATTCCAGGATCTACTAATGACGAATCTACTGAGTGGAGCTGGAAGTAGCGTTTTAAGCTGTTGGCAGACCTATTCACAACAACCTTGGTATGGACATGTATTTTCAGGTACGCTTCTATCTAAATGGTGCTGCCCACTTAACAATTTTGGGTTTTTCAGCTCAGACATTCAAAAATTATTGTATAGGAACTAGTTCGATGTTTTTCTTTTCGCCCCAAACGTTATTTATTGAGTCTTTTTTTTTCCTTTCTCCATACTGTTAATCTCTTTCT
>JAMKCH010025458.1:0-65258 GCA_023653785.1 Ophioderma brevispina
GCAAAAGTGTATTTTTTTGGTATATTGGCTATTTTAAAGGTATTTTAGTCACGTATTGAGAACAGGTCCCGCAAGGGGTATAATTTTACTGCAAATTGGTCCTCTTATATAAAAAACAACCTGAAAACTAGTATAATTTAACCAAAAACTGGCTTCGTTAGACTCCGTTAGGGTTTATTTTCACTGAAAATTGGTCTTGTTAGCCTTTAGGGGTCAATTTCAGAACTCCTGGAATGACCATGGGCACCCAACAAACCACCCCCACCCCTCGCCCGCGGATAAAATCTCGCTTTGAAGAAAAGATAATGCACTGCAGTCTATGGGGTCAGTATGGTGCACAAAATCATTGTTTAAATCAACTTGGAAATTAAAATTGGAAGGAACTGAAATGTTGGTCTTTGACCTTGGGATTTATAAGTTAGTCTAGTGACACTGTTTTGTGATAAATGTAAAAATCACAAGCTAGGCCTAATTGTGATCCATTTCTACATGTATCCAGCGAAAAGACTCATGAATTAAATACTAATTTATAGTGAACTGCAGGTATTAGCGCTCCATACTAGTAATATCCCATGGAGTCATAGCATTTTAGAGCACAGCACTGTAGTCTAGTACAGTGGCAATGCAAGTGCATACAGTATGTACAGTGTATAGGCTGCGACGTGTACCCACCACTATCGTCACTATAATCGGTCGCAAAATTGCCTAGAATACATTTGTTTACTTCTACTCACAGTTAATTTCAGGAAAAACGGGCCACATACTTCATGCAAATTGCAAAAGCTTGATATTTTTCAGATATTGACCAGGAAAGTACTTTATAAAGGCATACGTGTGACTCATCCTATAGAAACCCGTGCAACCGAGTGAATGTTTTGGGTAGAGCAAAAGGGACGCTGTGCAACTTCCGGTTCTTCACCGGCTCGCTATTCACTCGCGTGGAGACAGCCTATCCAGTGTGTAGAGATCAGTGCTAACCAGCGATCATCTTTCAATTGGTGTGAAAGACTAAACATGGCTTGTGGCAAAACGATAGCGTAAATAATAAACGTGGCGGCTTCCTTAAATCGTCTACTGCTTAGAAAGTTAAGCGTGAAAATGGTGTTTTCGTCGCAAGGAATACTCCAATGACCATGCAAACCATCTGGTACGTCATATTTAGGGATATTTCATTATATATGTGCCGATAGATTCATACCAATAAATCCCTTTAAGTTCACGACATATACTGTTATTTGGTAAATGCATAATTTTAAAAGTAGTTCCAATAGTTCCCATCTGTTAAACTGCTAATTATATATTTCCCCATAAAGAAATCCCTTGTAACAAAAAAGGGATTTTGGAAACTTACAAAAGCAGAACTGAGAATTTCTTGTGATTTGATCTTCTTGGGCCTGCGGGTCAGGTACCGAATAAAGTCTGTAACACAATCTCTGGTGCCCTCGTGCTATTCATAAAGGTGATTTGTTAGTAGTGAGTTTTGTAATTATTACTATAATATAGACGATTCTGAATTAGACAAGACAAATTGTTTGTAATAAATATATAGACCAAGAGTTTTTATTTTTAATATAAAACTGATGTTGTCATGTGTATCACTTTAATTGTGTGCTTTAAAACAGAACGCTATGTTTCGTCACGCATCAAACTGAGACGGAAAGCGTGTAATCCAATGGTTGTATATAGCAAGCTTCTTTTGTTTACGCTATTAATAGAGCGGGAGCGCTGAGCAAGCAAAGCGGTTCTATATAGATAGAGAGGCAAAACGTTACGGTCAGCTTTAGAAATTCATCATCTCGCATGTTTTGCCGACACAAAGAAAACTAGAGTACCAACATAAAAGCAATTGCTTGGCCTCCGCTTCGTCACATACTGGGGGTGCCGCTTTGCATCTACACTAATCTAGTGATACAAATTGATGTTATGTGTTAGAGTGGCCAGGTGTAAATAAAATGTGCACCTGGATCATTGTACTCAGACACTCCTTTTTTCTCATAATGCCATGCGCGCTTAGGTGAAAAGATGTATTCATTGAGGCGTTTATTTAAATCAAGACACTGACGTGTCATTTCATTCGTTATGTGGCCATGGGTAGGACAAAATTTAACCCCCAATAGCACCCAACATCCATCACTGATATTTTGCCGGATGTTTTGGTTCGAATTGACATTAGGGTGTGTGTATAAGCACCCAAACTAATAATTATTTCCGTGCAATATTCAAAATGGCGCGCCCCGCATGGACGACTGGTTTTTATGGGTTTCCCACCCGTTGGAGCAAGGCCTGTTCAAACATCGACGTTCATTTCCCACTACATCTCGGCCTTTGACACTTTGTAGATGTAGTATGGACGCTCTACATCAATGCAATATATTCATGTTTCAACAAATGTGTGTCTCCTTTTTCAGTATTGGCCAATTTTAAATTACACAGGGGTCAAACAATTAAAATACTCATCGTGTTGTAAATGTATCCCATATTTCCGTCTTAGTCATAAGGATTAAAACAATGTCTAGTTTGGACCTTTTTTGCACTTTTTAGAGCCATTTTTATCCATTTTTATATCACAACCATGTCATAGATGGTTCAAATTTCCATTTGTATAGGGTCAAAATCAGAATTTGCTCCACTTTTGGTAAAATGAAACAAATTGGTCATTATGCTTTCATGTGGGGGGTCAAAAGAAGGAAAGTTTGGTAGCTCTGCATGCCATAGGTTATCGTATGCATTGACAAAATAGGCAATGGGGCAACATAATCCAATTGAAATTGACCTTCGTTGACCTTTATCTCGGTAACTAAACATTTAACATAATCAAAACTATACTTTTTGTGAGTCCTCAGGCAACAATTTGCAAGTATTTTAAATACAATCAGAGTAACTTTCAATGTTGACCCCTGTACAAATTGAGTTTGACCTTTTTTGCACTTTTAGCCATTTTTACCCAATAACTCTAAAACCAATGGTCATAGATGGTACAAACTATACATTTTTGGAATCCTTGTGTCTAAACGGACAATATGACATATATTTCAACATGATTGGAGTAATTTAAAAGTTTGACCCCTGTGCAAACTTAAATTGGCCCCTATTGAAAAAGTGACACCACAATTTGACACCACTAACTACCTTACATTGATGTAGAGGGTCCATACTAAGTACTAAAGGTGTCAAACCTTAGATGTAGTCGGGCATGAACGAACTCCCTAAATAAGGACCCTATGGTATTCTGCTCCTGCTCTATAAAGCCATCACGTCAAATTATAGTAGATTCAATCCATCGTGCCACCTTTAGTACTTTTTGCTGAAGGTATGGGCATTGAATGAGGGGCATGTGCAGTGTGTGTTAATCTATTGAAACATGTAGTTCGATAGCAGAGAAAAATCAAGTATTCAGTGGAACGTAAGCGCATTTACAGTCACAATAACTCTCAAACATTCTGACTAATCGTATTTGCTTCAGTGCTATTCAATAAAACAGGCGAGTTGACACTGACTTTTGAGCGCTCTTGTTATGATACGAACTGGAACACAAGCTTTTGCACCATAGCTATTTGGTGATACAATTATTTATATTAATAACTATGTAATTTGTTTTCGTCGCATTATTCAGTTTGTTGTTTGATCAGACCCTGTGTTTGATCACAAACCGATAACAGCTGAAGTTATCACTAATAGGCTCGTCCTAAGAACCCCAGATTTTACCCGAAGTAGTAAAAAA
The DNA here is from genome assembly GCA_023653785.1 of Ophioderma brevispina. Lineage (NCBI taxonomy): Eukaryota > Metazoa > Echinodermata > Ophiuroidea > Amphilepidida > Ophiodermatidae > Ophioderma > Ophioderma brevispina. Next base: position 3,722 of record JAMKCH010025458.1, read on the forward strand.
ATTTGTTATTAAAAGAATACTATTTTTCTCATTTACACTGTGAAATCGTAGGGCTAAAGGATGTTTGGTTTGGAAGTTATGAGCAAAAATGTACTCCATTTTGGTCGACCAATATTAATTTCACACAGTCTCTCTGGACTTCACAAAATCAGGCTTGGTGTAAAAGGCGAAAGCGCTACTGAATTCCGCAGCCTCCATGGAATAAATTGCATGTGATGCTGCACTGTATTCCGTTGAGGCTGCCGAATTTTCTTGCGCTTTCATTTTCGCGTTTTACACGAAGCCCGAAATCACGTTTCTGGGCTAGCCCTCACATCTAAACGGATTGAAATATCGGCCCGATTTTTTTGTTGTTGAAGCCCATTCTACCAAGATGTAAGCTTTAAATACTTTTAAAAATCGGGCCATCCCCATTTAATTTGAGGATAAATTAGTTGCTCAGTGCAAAATAATATGTTAAATTATACGCACTTCTATTAAGTCGAGTACACATACAAACACGGATGCTTGTATGCACGATCAGAGCTCTGCGTGATACTGTGAAAGTGTCACCAAAGAGACGTCGGTAAAAATGCAGATAACAATTTCACTTTTTTACATCAGGTTAAAAAATAAAGGCTATTTTGCGTCAAAGAGTACGCATAAATGGACAATTACAGCCCACATAAAAGTATGAATGAATGTGCAAATCCTAATTCACCTCTCTGCAATAATGGCACGCGTCGTAACTGCGAACGCCTTAAAAAGCAAAGATGACTGCCCCATTATTATGAAATTAGTGACGTATGACCTTAAATTGCCAAAATTTTTGTTGCCCATTGATCCCTTATGTGATGTGATCAAGCAAAATGAAACTTAAAATGCTCTGCATTGATAGCACATTTTTAAAGTTTTAAAAAAAACACAAAGGAGAAAATGTATTTTGTGTCCTATTGTTTTTTACACCCTTCAACCGTATATATCTTGAATAATTGGTCAATTTCAATTGGAGGGAATTGGCTTTCAGCAAAATGCCTAGCCTTTTATCTGATGACATACAGTACCATGAAAAAGTAAACATCAAAAAATTTGACCACTTCAGATCATTTGCCCTTGATCGCATCACCATTATGTATTCTATAAGTCAAATAAATGAATTCATAGGCTCTTTTACAGACACAAAAAAAAAAATGTTAGCTCACTACCTTAAGCTCTCCTGGTATATCTCTCTCTGTGTGAAGGTGACTTAGTAGGGGAAAATTCACCATATGCAGTATCTCTTTGTCTAGATTAGTGTGTTCTGAGGTGTCTTGTGCTTTGGGACCAGACTTTGGCAGGTACACAGTCTTGTGAGCGCTCCACCATTCCACTTTCCCCAGAGCATTTTGCTGGAGTTGCTTGTAGCTCCATCTGTCTGAATGCCTTTGAGTCTCTGCGAGCCGATGACAGACTCGTTTCTGAGAGTGAATTTTGGCTGTTGTATATCATTCCTTCTCTTCTAAGGATGCCCAAGGATCCTGGGCATTTGTTGACTGAATGTAATTGTGCGAAACCTCTGCTTCTTCGTATTCGATTGGGAAATAGTATGTAGACCATCCTGTTTTCAGCCAGCCACCAGATATTGGTATTGGTACTTCTTTCTAGTATATACAGACTGTCCCACAAACACTTTAAAACCCTAAAAGCGCCCCCCAATTTCAAGTCTTTATTAACATTATGCCATTGAATAAAATCAGTTTTTTTTTCATTTGTAACACGGGCAGGTTGTTTTATGCGTACACACTACACAATATTGGTGATTGGATGGTGTACTCGTGCTCTTTTTTTATAAACTTGCATTGAAAATAAATTCTGACATTGCAAAGGTTTTAGAAAATGTAAAAGAGTGAAAATCACTTTCAAGGAGTGACTCTAGGGACTAGTCCTTGTTGGAGTTAAATTTTACTCTTTAAAGAGTGAATTCTGTTGATGATTACTCGTCATTGATGAGTTATTAATCTTTTGCCTGATGAACTTATGACTGCTAATTACTTTAATGTTGCTACTCTTACACATAACTATGAAACTTGCAATGTTCACGTCCCCTTTATTGAACCACCAAATACTAAACTTGCTCAAAATACCGTAAAAACCCAAGGTCCACTGCTCTGGAATTTGCTCCATACTGATTTGAAAAACGCTACTTCCTTTGCTATTTTTAAATCTAATATTAAAAAAATGCTCCTTTGTTATTATGACCCCCGTCAATCTCCTTGATCATCATTGCTTCATCCTCAATGCCATCATTTCCATAATTTTTATCTAGCTGTCTCTACCTCCATTATAAGTAGTCTCCTTTATATTTCATCTTCTTTCTTTTCTGCACCCTTATTTCTTGTTTGAACTATATACTTCTATTTTATTTGGTTCAAACAAGTTGTTATATGTATGTTCTTTGTGCTCTTTGTATGTATATTTGATAGTAGTTTAAGAACCCTTATTTTAGGGCACTGCGCTTGCACGCTCTGCGTTATGCAGTGTCCCTCGTCCTTCATCTTGCATTTATATGCTATTACTTGATAGTAGCTGCTACCCACCTATTTATTATATATTACTTATGCATTTAAATTATACTATATATATATATATATAATAAGCATTATTTTTAATATCTCTGCAATTACTGTACCACATTTATGCTTGATGTTGGATAAATAAATATGAATATGAAAAATTGCCACTCTCAGCTGAGAGTGAAGAATTGACAGCATTCACTCTCAAAAAAGGAAAATTTAACTCCAACACACATTTGTCCCTAGAAAGAGTGATTTTCACTCTTTTACACTTTTGAGAGTAACAAGACATATTCAAGAGGACACCATGCAGTATCAACCTGTTTATAATGATCGTTGTTCCGAAAAAGCAAGCAAGGTCTTTGGTCCGAGAGGTTTTTTACCCGATGAGTCCTTAACCCGAAAGGTCGTTGGTCCGAAGCCTCATCTGACCAACGATCTTTCGGACCAAAATGACAAATGACTCTTCCTATTCGGAATTTCGATGCATCGGAATAAATACCTTTCGGACTAAAACCTCCCTATATGTTTCTACATCGGAAAAACGCCCTTCGGACAAAAACAAATCTTTTCGGACCATAGACCCTTCGGAACATCGGGCTGACCCGATTACTTTACAAGAATTGGAATATGGTATCGGGCGGTATATAGTTTGAAGGGTATCAATATCCATAACTGGTTTCTTCAGCAGGGGGTGACACATACATGTTTGGGAAATGTGCTAGGAGAGTATTATAGTTTTTGACACCGCTCTTTTAAAGAGACATGAGATTTCCAGGAAGAAGCGCCCCAAATTTTTCTCGAACCCCGTTTTTTTACATATTTGGAATGCTTACAAATGTATTAAATTACAACTGAGGTGAATAAGCCGAATAGGTCAGCGCAATTAATGCATATATCTTTGATTATATTATAATACGTGGGATGCGGTCAAACCCAAAATTCGGATGGCTATTAAAATGGATTCCGATAATTATTGGAAGGCGGTTGTTGAGCCACTACTGAACCAGGGTGAAACTGCCAAATTGTTGGAAAAGTGTGAAACAGATTTGACCTGGAAATCAATAATGTTTAATTTGCCTAAGGGTGTGTTAAAGTTTTCGATTAATGCATGTATAGATTCGCTTCCGTCCTTTACCAATCTCAAACGTTGGGGGAAAAGACTCCAAGATAACTGCCCACTTTGTAATTCTAAGGGTACACTCCATCATATCCTGAATAATTTCCAGAAAATGCTCGACAGATATTTATGGCGCCACAATAATATTATTCGTTTATTTATATCAGCATTCAAAAATAGTGAAATGTACAAAAATGGCAATATTAAACTTTATGCCGATATCGGTAATCATACTATAGGAGGGGGTACGGTTATCCCAAACATTATTTCTACATCTCAAAAACATGATATTGTTTTGTTTTCACCAGTTGATAAAAAAGTCTTCCTCTTCGAGCTGCCTGTACCATTTGAACCGAACATTCATAAATCCCATCAAATTAAGGTCGACCGTTATTCATCTTTGGTTTCAGACATTTCTGTTGCAGGTTTTGAATGTTCGTTGGTTGCCATTGAAATCGGATCCAGAGGTCTAATTGATGCAGATAACAAGAGGAGGGTCTCAAATATTAAAACAGCTCAAATGTGCAATGAAATACTGATTTGAAAAACAGAATTACCAAGTCGGCATTGACTTGATGCTACTCCATCTTCAATGCCAGACATGAGCCAGCTTGGAATGTTCAGGAATTAATTTGATTTATGCCATGATGTTTTACTTGAATTTTTTAGCTCTGTATATAGTAATGTTTTGTCGTTTTTTTACTGTATATCGTGTAATGTCATGCCCTTGCCCAGGGTCAGTGGACCCAGGTTGATCTTGAGCTTTTTATGTCCTTTCTTCTTGTTATATTTTAATCAAGATTATTAATATATCTATATATATTATATCTATATATATATATATATAGATATATATATATATATATGAGACGCAGAGGCATGGCGCTGTCCTTCAAACAAGCCACGAGACTGTCCCGAAACCCAATAACTTCCGCATCAATGTGTTATTATATTCAAAGCAGCAAAAGCGTAAGTTGTCGTCGAACCTCACTGTTTTTTCAACAACACGCAATTGCCTCTACCATTTTAATCTTCGTCGTTGCTTATTTTGAAGCTTTACAGGGCCAGCAGCTACGACTCGGCTCAACAAATATTGTCCCATTGCATAACAAAGAGCATTGGTCGCAGTTGATGTAACATATTTAGGTCGAATTCAGCTGCCCTCCACAAGTTGCTGCAACATTCAAACAGCACTTATCACACAGTTCACAAACAGTGTATGAGCAATAATCTGCCTCCAACAGATGGGGGGGGGGGGTGGTGATTACAAGATGGAACACTTCTGCCTGTAAAATGGTCATTCCTGTTGGCACGCTCGCACCTGACATGGTATCATGTAGGTGCAAGCCTGATGGTTGCAGCAATATGACTTTCAATTGCAAAAAAACTTGCACTCTTTTGCACTTCGATGTGCAATAAATGCAGCGGTCGGTCATGTCATAACAAGGCACCAGACACCAGGTATGATGCACAATTTAAATGTATTGTGTACATTTAAGGTACTTAAAGTTATGCGACCTGGATAACAAGTATATTAAACTATTGGTAGCCTAAAACATACATTTGGACACTTGCTCAAATTGCTAATCGATGGAAGCAAATTTATTTGAACATAGCGACCATTTTGAGTAACTGTTTGGGCGCTATCTTGGTTTAGGCTACATAGAAGCTTTTGTTTACCTAGGTAACAGTTTTAATGGATTTCTTGTACCTTTAAACATATGATTAGACACCTTTATTACTTTTCATGCTAATCTGGAAGCAAAGTTATGATAAAAATGGGAAATGGCGGCCATTTTGGACGCCATCTTGGATTTTCAAAATTCCACAACAGGGATTCTTGGGGACTTTTAGTATGTTATTCTACACATATTCCTGGACCTATCCTGAAAAAATCAGCTTGTTATCAGCCATGTCCACCTTATAACTAATGCTCTTGGCCTAAAAGAAAGGGAGGGGTAGCCACAACTTTAAATATTCGTTGTTGATCACAAGGATAGATATACAGGCTGATTCAACAAGAAATGTACTCATTTTTGTTGTAGTTTTGTAAAAAAATCCATACAGAATACACCGTAAACTATAATGTGATTAGAAAAAGCAGTTTCTGAACGTCAAAAAAAAAAAAAAAAAAAATCACTGAAGTATCAATCTTTGTCCCAGCTAATACGTATTCGTTCACAATTTATCTGTGTGCTTTGAGATATTTGGACACGCAAAGCTATCGAATACGTATTCGATTGTTTGTAAAACCCGTTTTATACAAATGCCTGTTATTCGACTGTGGCTATTTTGGTTAGGAGAAGTAATTTCACTTTTATTTTTGGGTACAATTAAAGAGTACATAAAATGCAACCAGAATCAACTATTAACTCAATTTGACCAAAAAATCAGATTCGACACTATGTCGTGACCACGACGATATGATTAGACACCTTTATTACTTTTCATGCTAATCTGGAGGCAAAGTTATGATAAAAATGGGAAATGGCGACCATTTTGGACGCCATCTTGGATTTTCAAAGTTCCACAACAGGGATTCTTGGGGACTTTTAGTATGTTATTCTACACATATTCCTGGACCTATCCTGAAAAAATCAGCTTGTTATCAGCCATGTCCACCTTATAACTAATGCTCTTGGCCTAAAAGAAAGGGAGGGGTGGCCACAACTTGAAATATTCGTTGTTGATCACAAGGATAGATATACAGGCTGATTCAACAAGAATTGTACTCATTTTTGTTGTTTTGTAAAAAAATCCATACAGAATACACCGTAAACTATAATGTGATTAGAAAAAGCAGTTTCTGAACGTCTTACTAAAAAGATTTTTTTAAAATTTACTCACGCCAAACCAAAGTTTATACTCATTTGTGTAAAAACACCCCATTTTCCCAGCTGCACACATTTGGGCAACTTGGGCAACTGTGGTCATTTAAAATAATTACCTCTCACGGTGAATGGACAGACCTGAAACTTTTAACGAGGTCTCACTTATTTTGATATCTACTATAATACAGCAGTTTAAACGGAATTCCAAGTATCACAAACAGATATTTCCACCATTTTAAATCTTCTGTGTTACTCACAAGCCGAGATATAAGACAGTGTATAAAGACCAGTGGCAGCCATTTTGTAATTCAAGATGGCGGCTACCTGGTGGCGGCGAAACCAAAATAGGTACAACGAATACAGCAGTTTGAATGGAATATCCGGTATATCACAAATAGGTATGGCACCATTCCTCGTAGCTACATATGGCAAAATATGATGAAAAGGGCGGCCAAATTGAAAATTCAAAATGGCACCTCAAGACGCGAATGAAAACAATGATACTTCTTAAATCAGCACATAAAGTTGGCAAAGCCAGCCAATAAAATCCATTTTGGCACGAAAATCCCGCTGGATTAAAAGGGGAAGCAGGAAATACATCGAGTCTGTCGGCTTTGAAATTATTTTACAAATCCGATCAGTTTGAAAATTTTAAAACAATATGGATGTTTACATTCTATAAAAACAGTAAAAACAGCAAGAGTTTGTGGCAGTTCGTGGCAATTCCTGCCACAGAAAATCAAGGTGTTGACATCCTTCCGAATTTAACAGTGTATCTAGCATGTTTTGTGACACATTCAAAAGCATTCGGACCGTGATTCATAATTGTACTTCAAGCTTGTAGTAAGATATTCATCTGACAAGTGAAAGGTGGAGTATACGGAATTAACACATAAAATAGCAATGCTCTGTGAGCCGATGACTGCATGCTTTTAAATTTGATAAAATGCTGGCAGTAATGTCAGCATCTTTGGCTGAAAAGTAAAGCTAAGAAGGAAAAATAATATAAAAGTACTTTTCCTTTTCTTACGAAGTGTAAACACCCAAATTGTTTTCAAATTTGTGGAAGTGATTTCAGTAATATTTTTTCATGCCATTGTGTCCCTTCAAATGCACATATGAGGTTTCCCTCCCAGCGACAATATCCATTTAGATTTTTGTTAATAAAAGTTCTCCGTATTTACAATTAAACTATATGTGTAATTTGATTATTACAATTAAACTACTATCTGTAATTTGGATGGTCATCACAAATCTGGCAGGAGTGCCGGCCTAGGCAACCTAGGGTCGGCTAACATCTTCCTGTGTCGCTTGAATTTGCGTGCGGTATTTTTCATGGTAGATTCTCTGTGATCTTTCCAGGTGAGTTTTTCTTCAAGATCTTTGGTTAAGGTGTATTCCGTGGCGTACGGTCTCATCTGTCACACAGGTGAGAAAGTGGAAAGGAAAAAAATGAAACAGACCTTTTGATATGTGAATTATTTCTAAAAATGGGAAATGTATGACATAGGCCTGATGGCTGCATCAATAATGAAATTGAACTATTATTGCCTAATTTGATTCACATTATGTAAGAATATCGAGGGGTGTATTCGTTAGACAACGTATTTTAACACGGAATAAACCGCAAACTATTTGTAACATAGTCTTGGTGGCAAAAATTAGGCAATGATCACGCATTCCCGTCAATTTCTTGACCAAAATATGATATTTAATAATATTTTTAATAACTTTGCCAGGCTTGAAATTATTCGAATTTATGTGTTAGTCATCCATCCACCCGCCTACATGTTTTTTTTTCAGTTTGGATTTATTGTTTCGCAACTCATTTTTTTAAAAGTTTTCCAGGAATATAATAATAATAACAAAAATAATAATCATCCATGCTAGGCCCATACAGGGGGCGACGAAAAACTAATATTTCAAATCAATGGCGCCTAAATATTCTCTTTGGTTAAATTTCTTGTATTTTTGTACATGATCGCAATCACTCTTGAGGGAAATGATAACAAAATCAAGTCGACATACTACGTGAATCAAAAAAAAAAAAGTGCAAGGATTAAAGAGGATTTTGACCTTAATGCAATCACTATATCATAGATTTAGTGTTGTTTTTATAAAACACGTCTAATATACTTCCAAATGTTGAAAAAATGAAAGAAATCGATTAAATAATAAGTCAGATATGACCAAATTTGTAAGCACACCCCTTTTCGCCATTCCTATGGGATTTACACACATTTTGTTTGTGAGAATGTACAATATGAATATCATAATGCTTTTTTCAACTTAATGTTACATTTTCTTGATTATTTCAACTACGGATTAATCAATGGATTTATTTATACCATGTGCCAACCGATATGACGAATCCAAACACCAATTCACCTGTTGCAGAGCAAGAAAACAAGATCTTCACATTGTTTAGGATATTGCAAGAGTTTAGTCCCTTTAATTGGCATAACTTGTATCTATAGCTGGATTACAGTAGTAGTATTGAAAGAAGTAGTGTTTCCATTTACACATCAGGATTAATTGGGTGAGATTTTGTGTGAACATTAAATTTTTTTTGAAGATCAATGAAGGAGATTATGGCTATTCATAGATCAATTAAACAAAATAGCATGGATCATCATTACTTTCATAACGCTATGCCCCGTATATCGTAAATTGACGCATTCTTGCTTAACTGTGTAAATCCCATTGGAATGGAGGAAAAGGGGTGTGCTTACAAAATTTGTCATATCTGGCTTAATTTTTAATCGTTTTCTTTCATTTTTTCAACATTTGGAAGTATATTAGATTTGCTTTATTAAAACAACAACAAATCTATGATTCAGTGACTTTATCAAGGTCAAGGTCATCTGCAACCGTTGCACATTTTTTTTTATTCACGTAGTATTGTATAATTTGTGCTGAGGTGAGAATATTGCTTGTTGTTAGAAAATTTTCCGTACATTTATGGAAATTTCTGGCAGCAGAATTTCCAGACTTTTAGGGTAAATTGACAGAATTTCTTTCAATTAACGGATAATGTTTGTTATTGTTATTGTTTTCTAAAAACAGATTTTCCGTGAATTTACTGAAAATCTGTTTTCTTAATTTACGGAAATTTCTAACAGTGCATGTAACATATTGGTCATTTAACATAAGTGATCAATACAAATTAAATGATTAATAAGTGAGTTAATGCGGTTAATGACCCTGCAACATTTTTTCAATTATTGTTTTAAATCGAAGGTATGTGTTTTACATATCAGAATTTCCTTGTACCAAAACACAACCTCAAATTAAAACAGAAAAAAAATATTGCAAGGTTACTAAACATCGGTGAACCGTTGCTCACTTATGAATCCATTTTTAAAACAAAGTACACAACGGTCTATGCAACGACTTTATTTATTAGTATGTGTACGATGAACTGGATACTGTTTTTAATGTTAAATATATATGATTGGCAACGGGGTAAATTTGACAAAAAAATCAAAGTTTTTATACCTTATCTGTTACTGCCTTGACAATGGATTCATTAGCATGTTTCATATAAAACCTCTTTGAGATCTCGATGCATTCGACTCCATTGCTGACTAAACTCATATTTGGTAACTGTTTACCAAAAGCGATGTCCAACATGCCCTGCATAGCAAAACAAAAAATAATTAGACATTGGACACAATTGTGGATAGGGTGATATTCATTGAGGGATTTTTTTTAAATCGTTTAATTGTGTTTATTTTTAAAAATTATTTTGTGAATCTATCTCGGTGAATTAATTAAACTTAAAATTCATTCTTGGCATTTTCTGAATGCATGCTTTGAAATAATCCCGGGGGGTGGGGGCACTCAACTTTTTTCAGGTAGGGATGTGCGGCCCCGATTTACGAACTTGGGGTCTGGAGAACGGATTTTGTCTCCGAAAGTAGGGGCTTGGGAACTGAAATTTTGAGAAATTTGCAGGCTTGGGAGCTTAAATTTGGCTAAAATTCAGCTTCTGAGGCCAAAATTTTCTGAAAAGGGACCTAAGAACTGAATTATGCTTCAACTGGGGGTCTTGCTGGAACTGCTGGAGAGACCCGAAGGGGGTCTTAAGGGCCGCACATACCCGTACCTCCTTCCAATGTAAGTTGCCCCCCGGAAATATGTGAACAATTCCATGTTACTTCCTGTCCTATGTGCACCCAATTCACCCAGCAGCAACCAGTAAAAACTGTTCTTCACTCCACCCAAAATGAAACATGAACACCATAATAAACACACATGCAACACCAAACTGCCATGAGTTTGGTTCGCAACACAAAAATGCCATGATGTTGGTCTTATTTCGCACCACGTGCCAGGGCACAATTATATCATAAATGTATAATTGTGAATCACACTAACTTAACTACTACAGAAGCCAATTATGCAGCCTACCCTAATACACTGGGACAGCCTAAAGAAATTAATCACGATAGTAGCCGGCTACGAAAAACTAAAAAACCAAATATTTGGAAAAAATTGAGAACGTAGGTTGACCCCTATGCTAGCTATCTCATGCCAACCTGAATGACTAATTTCATCCTAACCTAAAAAACCGACAAAAAACGATGGATAACCAACCGCTAAACACATTGTACACTCCACAAAAAAAAATAAATACAACGTAAGATACGTGTGGTGGTGCGAACCAACGTGAAGTGAACTATCATACCCACACGCCTCGCCCCCGCTTCATTCATGACGTAACGTGAAGAAATCAAATATATGCTAATTCGACGAGGGCGCTCAACGCATATATTTTCATTTCTTCACTCCACCCAAAATGAAACATGAACACCATAATAAACACACATGCAACACAAAATGCCATGATGTTGGTCTTATTTCGCACCACGTGCGAGACAAATTTACTAGTGATACTTGAGGTTAAAAGACAGGGAAACCTACAATCCCAACGATTGGGAAACTGAAAGCAGATTAGAAAATTAGCTTTTTTTAACATAGTCATCTTTGGCCGATTCCGATCTCCACCTTCCGTGCCTTTTAAATAATCTATCAGGCACACCAGCTTTGGCTGCCTCTGTGGCACCCCCTGAACGCAGCTATGAATGCAGAACTTTGAGACAGCGCCAACGATTGGCTTCAATGCATCCAACATGATCTCACGCACTCTAGTATATGACATTGGTTGGTTATCCTTTCTTAATTTATAACCTTGCTTAGTGGCAGACAATTTTCTGAAACAAAGGAATCATCATTACGGACCTGCGCTAACTCTAAATATTTCTCAAGTAATTGCACTGCACAAACTTTAGAGGAAAGGCGAGCAATACAAACTGAATTCCTTCCCTGTAGATATCAGTTTTACTAGAAGGTATAAAATAGACATATGGGTAGGTTCAAAAGTTATATGACCTTTCTTGATCTGAGAAAGCTCGTCGAAACGAAGAAACCCGGTGAATGAAACCAAACACATAGTTACTGTCCATTATGTTGAGTAGATTTTTAACTGACAAATCTTGGCAAAAATGATCGTACATTCTGACAGAATATCCGGCGTCACAGGTTCTTTTTTTACAGAAGGAACTGCGAGTTTGCGTTTTAGACCCTCGAATGCATTTTTTACAATTGGAGAAAAACAAGGATCAGAGTGACCTGCCAACCTGTGCGCCCAGGAAATGGCTGCAGAAGCTTTGATTAAAGGTGATGGAGTGTTCAGACAGAATGCTTAGTGAATAAGAAAGTGACACATTTACCGTAATTTTCCGCCCATGAACACCAACTGATGAAGGCTCCCGCATACTGCTTTGTAGTCGAGTCCGCTCTTGAGCTCAACACAACACCTTGGCAGTTTATTCTGGCTGGCCAATTGCTTAAGTCATCTGAAATCAATCTTCATGCAAACTAATCGGACCAAATCCCGTCTGGAAGATAACTTGATTGAATTCAAACTGGCGTTTGAATGCCTTCCGCGTTTTCCACTTAATTTCTGAAACGCAGACATTTTCTCTCCACCGACTCCACCGTCTTTCTATTTTCTTCGACGAATGCTGCCTTGTATCTTCCAACGATTTAGCAAAAGAATTTCGCAATTCGAGATTACTCTCTTTAAACACCTTCAGAACTTCGGCGATATCCTCCTTCGTTGCTGCCGTCATAATTTTGCAAGTAGAAAGGTGAAAATTTAAAGCGGGACAATTTCCAAACGTAAATCGGTGTGGGTGGGTGCGACACGTGAAGTGAACTATCATACCCACACGCCCCGCCCCCCGCTTCAATTCATGACGTAACGTGAAGAAATCAAATATATGCTATTCGAACAGGGCGGCTCACCGCATATATTTTCATATTTTCTGCTTGTACCTGCAACCAGTATAAAACTGACCTTCCCACATCAGATCCACTACATCTTTCTCCTTTGTAAACTCTCAGGTCTTGATTTTTACAAATCCCATCCCACCCCCCCCCCTTCACATCTCAGTCGACTCAGCGAATACTTGTTCTTGGCTGACCAACTGTCGCTGTTCATTCTGCAAGTTTGTTAAAAGCTTCCTCCCTTTAGATCCTGGTTTGGCCTCCTAGGTGGGGTGGTCTTAGAGGTGCTTTGTCACCTGCTCATCTCATCCTTTCACTGTTATTTGTCAATTTCAAAAAATTTTTTATTTTTTTTATTTTTTGCAATTTTATATTTTAATTTTGTAGTTTATCAATGTTCTATATTGTGATATATTCTATGTTTCATTTTAACATTTGATAAAGTGTAATAAATAAAAAATAAATAAAATAATAAAACTGGTCCACTCTGTGTATTATATAAGTATAGCTATCATATCACAATAGTAATATCGCTTTATTCCCGGTAAATCTATGTAGGATTAAATCAATCATCACCCACATCCTCCCTCGGTAGGTAGTGGATAAGAGCAACGATTATACTGCGGTATCATAACAGGTTTTTTCGATCCAACCATGGCCTTTTAAAATAATGTACTTCAATATTTTTTAAAGGCAAGGGAAATATTACTAAGTCCATACGGAATAAATCGATAATCTATTGATAATATCGTCTATGGCCTATATATCGTCACTAATTTCCATACCAGGCCAATTCGACCAAAAGTCACATTTAAGAGATATCGGCGATTGAAGCTTTAGAGATATGAACTTGCATATCAATTTGAAACTTTTAGGAAAATGGTTTTATGTGTACATTGTGGACATTGAACGTTCTCATTTGAGCACGCTTCACTTCAAGATCCTTTGTTTTCCTTGTCAAAATAGCGATTGGTCTGTTGCAAAAACAAAAAAACGTCCTCGGTGTCTATGTAAAAGGAGACGAATGCGTATTCGCCTGTTACTGGTGTACTCAAAAGAGTCGATCGATCGCCTCAGATGGTGGTATTGAACATGTTGAACATACTTTTGACTATGCTTTTGTATGATTTTCTAGCCGTCATCATCTCTTACAGGCAAAATATTCCATGAAGTTAGAAAAGAGGACTGATGAGGTTCTATTTTTTATATTTTGTAATTATGAATTGATTTGATCAAATACTTTGAATACTTATGTAAAATATAATTACACCAAGCTACAAATATATTAATTTGAATGGAACCTGTAAGCAGAATTGCTGCCAGGAATTTTCTTGTAAAATGTATATAATTTTCCTGTAACTTTAGTACTTGATAGAAAGAATTTAAAGTTCATAATAATGTACGATACTGTTGATACTCGAAAAAATCGAATAAAAGCTCCATGTTGTTCGTTTTATACGCCTGGTAAATTGGACATAAAGTTTACAGTATTTTGCTGTATTTCCAAATTACAGCGTAGGCCTACATTTGTACGTACACTAGGACATCCAAATGTATGTCTAACATTTTGAAACTCCTGGGTTTTGTGAAATTATTGGACCTAAAACTTCCATAAACGGTAAGTGGAAGAAACTTGTGATTTATCTGTTTATTGGCTTGGAGGTGTATATTTTGATACTTTTGCCAGAGTAAGAAATCAAATCACTATTTTATCAGAAAAAGCTTTATACTTATATTCCAAGTCATTTTTATTTGTATGAATTTTACGAGGCGTTTTGAGGAAAATCATTTTAATTCTCATAGTCGAAAACTATAGGAAGTTGGCAATATAGAGTCGAATGTTCTAAAAATCTTTAAACACCCGACTTTGGAGTGTCTATTGGTACATTTAAAATGAATGACATTCCCACAGGAAATTGATTTTATTATTTGTCATCAAACAGACCATTGCTTATTTTACACCTTTGTAGCACAACACTCGTACAGTATAGTTGAAAACTTTCTACGACGATAAAAACAAGCCATGTTTGTTAGATGGCAGTTTTGCTGGCATTTCTACTGCGGTGCTCATGGTTAACTTGTATTTCAAAAGACCTTCTGACGTTTTATTTCAATTCAAGTGCCCAAATTTTAATTATCAAAAGTGTATTTTATTGAAAATGCAGAATGAATAATATTTTCCCCATATTTAAATAAACATCTTTTGTTATTGGAATTGAAGGAAAATAAATTAAAATCCTTACCTACTGAAATAAAATGAAGTGTAATCGGGTTTCATTCAATTTATATTGAAGTAATTTCATGATATTTTTAATGTATAACCATTAATCATGTTATATTCAATTAAGATGGCTGATAATGTGAATAATAATTTTTCTACATCACTGCAAAACTATGGTGTTAAATTTAACACCGCCCGGTGTTCTAGGAGGATTGTTTATTAATCAACTAAGTTGCTGAAACTACTCGGCAATAATATCGTAGGTAATGTGGGGAAAATATCAAAGCAAAGAGGTACTAATGTTTTTAAATATCATTTTGATCTTAATTTAGCTGTAAATTAATCATGTCAGTAACTTCAATATTTAAGCTATCTAACTGAGAATGGGACCCTCTGATATGAACCCACATACCTAACCACGATACTATGTTACCTTATATACAGGGAATATAAAGAACATTGAATTTATATGCCATTACTTTCCTTAAAATTAATATATTGTCAAATTAAAATGAACAAATATCATACCAAACGTGAAGGGTTTCAACAGAGTTTTTTTAACTATCTATAAAAATGAAGTGAAAATAAGTTACTACATTAGTGCTTACGCATAACCCCCTCACCGCGCGCAAGTGGCTTGTAAGCATGATAAACTATACACGGGGATTCCGTCTTGCTCAGTCAGTCCACGGTAAGGGTATTTAGAGCCTGCTTTTTTTTTATGTTTCAGTTTGTAGACTTCTGGACCCATCTTTTCACATTCATGCCGGGACACCTTGAATATTAATTCGTAAGACAATATCCAGATTGTTGAATCTTAAAGTAATTTTATTATGGGAATAACAGCCAATTTTTGAAAAAATTACAAAGGAAATTTGATGAGTCACGGCATTGATTGGTTTATTAGTTTGCTTCGGGGACCTTCAGGTAAATGACGTACGTATCCCTACATTGGAAAAAAACAACCGATTACCGTCATCGTACGTCCGGTTTTTTTGAATCAGTAGGGCAAAGGTAAATTTTGTACTGTTTAGACATACTACACGGTTGTCTTTTGGAAAAAAATAATGCACTTTGGGAGAGGTCATGTACAGACCGTGATTTAACATAGTCGGATTTATATATCTCGGTCGCCCCCGAAGAGCAAATGATATCTGATACCTTACACGTGACCTGGTACCTGCCACGTGACACCCCTAACTTTCATCTCGTTTCCGTTTATAACTACAATACGCAAAGCAGCAAGCATTTTCTTTGGGGGGGTATCTCTGTTGTCACAGCGTACTCGATCAAGATGTGAGACTTACATGTTGGTTCTGTAACAGGTAGGGTAGAACACGATATGCTCGATTTGGGCATTGGGGATTTCCAACGGTAATTTGTGAAACTGGTACTACTGCATTTACTATAGCGGTCTCGGTCCCAGTGACATTAAAAAATCATCTCTTAAACCTTTGTTCCAAAGATCTTAGTAATATCAGATAAATTAGAAAAACATATGAGGTTCACATCAATCATCGCTCTGTAATTACTGTGCTAACTCAAAAAAACCCCAGAAACTTCCCCTGCAAAGGTATCTCTATCAAACATAATACCCTGAACATACGCGCCATGGCTCTGTAGCCATGGCGCCCTGTAGCCATGCGCACCGATACACTCTAATATCAAAAACGCCCTATTATATTATTATACACCCCAAAACCATTGCACTCCTGGTTTTGTGACCTTCCTGGGTTACAAATTGTCTGTTGTTGTTATAACTTTGAATTTATAACAGAGCTGATTTGATTTTTTACTTAAGTCCAGTTTCAACAATCAATTAATTTCCAACATTTTTAAAAAAAAAAAAAAAATTTTACTATTTTTGCACAATTTACCGTAACTTAAGGCTACTTCAGAGTTTCCTGATGAGACGCACCTCATTTCCAAAAAAAATCGTGTTTTTTGCATTTATATGCTTGTCCATATACTACAATCACTGTGTGAAATTGCTAAGCCTATAAATCGAATTCCTTCATAGAGAAAATCACAAACTTTGTTATAAAAATTCGGATCCGGATTTTTTGTTATCCGTAATCCTAATCCTATGGGACGTAAGACTATACACATAAATGTTTACTGCATCAAACGAAAAATCCGATCATCTCAATTTCGGAATTGTGCATTTTAGGGTTACACTATCTTTAGTTCTAGATGACTATTTTTCATTATTGACCTGGCAAACCAAAAAAATCATATTTCGTAATCTCTGAGTCCAGACTTTAAAATACATGTATGTTAGTTAAACATTTCTCACTAAATAGGGTATTTGTGAAATTTAATTCATGAACGTTCGTTTGTATCATTACAAAAATAAACAAAAAACCCTTTAACTATTTCTAAAAACAATTAAAAAGCGCACCATTTTTAAACTATTATGGTAAAATATAGGCCATTTTGGTCCAAAAACACATGAACAGGCTTCAACATGAGGGGGGGGGATGATCGTAATTGACCATCCCCCCTCATCAAAATATTGGGGTAATATCCCCTCCCCCGGATTTACGCCTATGAAAAGGATCAAAAAAATACAAAATGGCCGTAATTTTAAAAATCAAGCAAAATACTATTTTGTTAGCCTATTACGACTAAATTAATAAATAGAGGCTCTTGAACTTTGAATTATATCAACATTATTATGCACTATTCTGGTTTCAATTTATAACGGTTATTTATAGGAAAATACTGTAAAATCTACATGTATCACTGTATATTTTACTATTTAATCATTATGCTTTACCAAAATTAAAGGTCCTGGTCCACGCTAATAGCCTCGTCCACGGGAACCCCAGATTTTACCCGAAGTGGTCAAAATTTGGTTATCAGAAGAAGCTCGATTTTTTTTATTTTTTTTATTTTTTTTATATCATTTGTTTGTTGGAAATTTATTGTTAATAGCGAAAATATGCCCCATTTTTGGTCGACCAAATATTATACATAGTACCTATGGGTTACAGATAATGTTTTTTTTATAGCTCTCATTTCAACGGGTTGAAAATTCGGCGCGAAACTCTACAGATAGGGTTTTGAGCTGAATGCCATACTATTAGATTAAACATTTATAGACTAATATGCAACGTAAAATTTTGGGTTGACATTTGTGGATAGGCCTACAAAGTTAGTGTGTTCGTCAGTGCTTTTTATTTTCATAATTCACAATATCTGTAATAACTCCGCTAAAATATATATTTTTTCAGTGTTTTGATTGAATCAAGTTTTACAATATACTGTAATTTTCAAAGTAATTAATTTGGCAAATTGTTGTCAGTAAAAATACTGCAACAATTTATATTTAGTGTGGCAAAATCGTCCTCAAATAAGCTACACAAATTGTAGCGAATATGAACTTCGACCAGGCTACCTAGTGTTGATCGAGAGAGGATATGAATTTCGCAATGGCCCATTGATCGAAAGATACAATTTTATAAGCTGTCGTACGGTGGTTTTCAGGTAAAAACCAAACGAATACAGATGGTCGTTTGGAAGACTTTCATTTGGCGTTTGGGTATGATTTCCAAAAAGTGTGAAAATTATATATCACAAATTGGAAAGTTATTTTTGTTTAATAATTGGTTATTATGGAAAGAGCTTGTGATATAGTATCATAATATGCAAAAAAATCAATTTCGCCAAAATGGTCGATTGGCCTGTTGGAAGGAATAATGCGATATAATACACATAGTGGACCAGTTTTATACTGGTAGCAAGTCACAAGCAGTAATTTTACTGGTTGATGCTGGTTGAATTTGAATTGGGGGATGTTGCTAGCAAGTCTTGGTGTAAGAAGACAGGAGTCCTCCGTAAGAAATTGATACCTCGAGGGTGACAACTTTAATATCCACCGTTAACCTCGAGTGACTTGCGTGTGGAATCATTTTTCTTTGTGTAAGGAAAACAAAGGAGACGATTGCAATTGTGAATCCAATATCTCGTCCTATAGATTCACGGTAAATGGCATATGCTTGATGCTTTTGTTGTACGATATTCGGAACAGTACATATGAAAAGTTTTCACCTAACCACCCAATCCCTTAGATTATAGTAGTCAATATTATCATGCGATGAGTATACATAGTCAGCACCAGTATGAAAGTTATTTCTGGTAGTTAATGAGGTTAGGTAGAATTTATGGTTAGGAGTTAAGGTTGGGGTTCATGTTTTTTTTAGAAAAATTGTGACCCAATCGCACAGCCAACTTACAAATACATCCCCCTTTTCCAGGGTATCAATTTGCACATACATGGGATGGTTCTTTACTTTCTTTTTCGACGATATCTGAAATACAAATATATTAAAAAGTCTCAAAAAAGGGTTCTTGTACATCCTGAAATAGCCTATGCGAAATCCAAATTTCGTATAAAGATTTTCATGTTAGGCTGCGTCTTAGTGTGTTTAGGTTGTTTGCAAGGGCTAATCGAAATATTGGGGGTATTCAATTATCAAAGCAAGTATGGTTAACAAGTGAATCAGTTACCTGTCCTTGGGGCTCTTCATTCGGTAGTTCTTGTAAGGTTGACGCACCTAAAGCAATATCATGGTGAAACAAAATTAGCGTTTGTATAATTGATATTTGTCATTTGTAGAATTACACGCAATCGCATTATGATCACCATAAGAGGAATTGAAGGCTTGACAAATCAGGGCATTTTAGAGTAATATACCATGAAAGCAAAAGTATGCTCTTCCGATAAAAATAGTGAATTTGCACACAAGTATTTAGGCATTGATAATCTAATAAAATTGATGGAGGAAGCAATATGCCAACCCCCCTTAATGGACACCAGCTTGCGATTTCCAAGGTTATACAGGGGTCAACATTTTTTTTAAAAGGTGTTTGTCTGGTTGCAAGGATTACAAAAAAGGGATATTGAGTTTACCCTATCAGTATGGAATTATAGTCCGGAGTTACGGAGTTATAAAACTGTCAAAAAAAGGGGGAAAAAGTCCATTTTGTTGTACCATGGGTCAAAAGTTAAAGTTGCTTTGATTCCAGGGAATACTTGTGGTGCAAATTGTTCCCTATCTTAAAGATTGAAAATGAAAAAGGGAATGTTTTGCCTTATGGTTATGCTTATAGTTTTCACGTTATCTAACAAAATATGTCAAAGGTCAGTAGAATCCAATAACTGCCAATAGCTGCTGACTTTATTCGCCATTGTTGGTTATCTCAAAACACGTAAGATAGTCAAAACTTACATCCTATATTATATAAGAAATATCTAAAAGGAAGTAATAAAGTCTGTAGGAATTTTATAAATTATTTTCCAAGCGAAAAAGTGATAGAAAAGTGAGAAAACAGCGGTGGCCAAAGATATGAATCTCCAATATAATTACGTGTAGTAGTAAGTGGCCGTACGGAGAGTAATGACTAAAATATCCGATTCTGTCCTTATAGGTGATTTTGGTCCTATAACTGTGAGGATGTTTGGATACTTAAAATTGTTGCAAACATTCAAAAATATGATTTTTGAGATGTATTTTTCATTTTCCGGTTGAAGGCAATCACTGATAGTGCCGTTAAAGGTCCCGGAAATGAAATAGAATGATGTGGTTTGTGTCAAGTCTACAAGGAGGGACCGGAAAGCATTTCCCCAAAAATGTTGGGTTGGTGATGACATCAGTTGGAGAGTAATAGAAAATCCCAGGGACTGGTGTTGTGAATTCTTTCATGAATGACTGAAAATCAATAGTGCACTAATGATTGTGACTGGTATAGTGTAGTTCTGTTTTTGGCTCTATTTATTGCAATGGATGTCC
Source organism: Ophioderma brevispina (assembly GCA_023653785.1). Lineage (NCBI taxonomy): Eukaryota > Metazoa > Echinodermata > Ophiuroidea > Amphilepidida > Ophiodermatidae > Ophioderma > Ophioderma brevispina. The sequence continues at coordinate 24,514 of JAMKCH010025458.1, forward strand.
CCAAGATTTGAGTAGTAGGTTTATCATCTCATTGTTCCCGGACCTTTAACATGTTCCTCTATAATAAGTACGCGCGATTTGTGCAGTATGTTGCAATATGCCAAGCTAGCTAGTTACCATACGCTCGCCAGAGCTCGTTATTCCATCCCAGAGCTCTATGCGATAAGCTAAGAAACCCCCGGGTGGCCACTTGTATTCAAAGGTGGATCTGCGGCCCCCGTGAACAAAGAACACGCGTTAAAAAGGGTGTGTTTTCCAACGGCGATGCTACGCGCGCGTACATCATTAGCCCCCGGTGTCAAAAACAGCCAAAATATGGAAAAAAAGGGATTGTTTTTTCATTAACCCTGAAATTGTCATGTATAGGCTTAAGCAGGCGGGATCAAAATCATCCAAAGTATTGTAATGGGAACTTGGGAGGTAAAGCAAAGCACAAGATTGATAATAAAGGGTTAATTTACGATTCAATGCACTGGTTACTTGTTGAGGGTATCATAAACAGATAAAATTACTTGTTAGAGTATGTTTTAGCTTTTTTTTCGGGTTCGGTGAAACTACGTGTTTAGGGTGCATTTTGAAAGTCAATGATCCACGCATCATATCCACTTGTAATTTAAGTAGTTGCCCCCGGGCTAAGATACAAAGAGTTATGCTATAACGAAGTCATTACCCCGTCATACACTTCGAGTCTCGTTTTTCCCTGTTTTCTAGCCAACTGGTTATTAACTTGTAACTCTTTTGTTAACATAGTAATGCTTGATTTGCTGGAACAGAGGTAGTATTGATATAATCTTAAGTTAGACAAGCTTGGTACTCTCAAGGGTTTTTGGAGGAGATATATGGATTTATGAGAAACGGATGAAATTGTAAAAAGAATATAGTTAAGTGACTTATCAATCGATCCTATTAATACATTGAAAAAAAACGATTTAATAAAAAGCCCCAAATGTGAGCAATTTGGGACCCACATAGAATTATTTTATATGTTAGATATGCAATGAAAGCGACGACCTTAAGATGGTAAGATATGAGTATTTCAAGACATGAAGCGCGTAGGGTTATCCGGGAGGGTTATCAAGCATCCGGCGTGCAGGTTATCTACACTCAATGGGAATAAACTTGCACGGGTCGTTACAGGTCATTTCCCGATAACGGTGTACGCTGACGATGGTAATTGAAAAAAAATTCCCCTGACAAAGTGTATAGCGAATAACGCTGAATGGACTTTTATTCCGATGGACACAACAACAGCTTGCAAAAGCGTGGCATAGATACTTAGGTTGCACACACATGCGCCTGCAGGTGAGAATGCTTCAGAACCTCGCCATTCACGGCGAGCACAGGTGGCAGGAGATAGAGGCCTCCGGGCTCACAGGCCGGGACAATGGTGAACAATAGGGCCATCGGTATTCCTTCAGTTGATCTTCACGCAACATTAGTTAACACTTTATTCCGTTGTGTCTATGGAGCCGGACTAGGATACCTGCCTGACCATGATTACTTTCACAACTGTTCAATGATTTGGCGCTAGGCGTTAAACGGCAATTACAACAACAAAAACATACGCCGCCATAACGGATGATTTTCACAACACAGTATTCTCAGCTTTGAGAGCTTCACCTTCGTTGTATATCCTCCAAAGAATACTTTATTTAATCGAGTACCTAAAGTTCAAGTCAAGTTCATTTTTATTTAGCATAAAACATCATCATATATGAACAAAAAGTATTGTAATGTAATACTAATAATAGACAAAAGAAGTACCAATTGAAAACTGATTTTTTTTTTTAAGATGAAAATAGATGAGCGATATTGATATGCTAGGACCAGAATGGACAACCCGTGGGGCTTATAGTTATGGCTGGCCCTATGAAAATAAAAACATGTAAGTATAAATACACTAAATAGTACAACATTAACACAAGGTGTTGATATAAAAAATTTAAGATTAAGTATATGTGGTGTGGTGTGGTAAATGTAACAAAAAAATATAATAATAGTTTTTTTAAAAAAAAACAGGATCAGGATTACGGGAAGAAAAGGAGACGGACAGACTGGACAACATGTCTTGCTGGGTATGTTACACGTAGTAGAAAGGGGGGATAGATGATTAGAAATGAGGTCGAGAAAAAGTGAAGAGGGGAAAAGTTGGGGAGGGAGAGTAATCATTGTGAAATATGTATGGTGTAAAATGTTTTTTTTAGTTGGAATTTAACACGTTTTTTGTTTGCAATGATGTGAAGATTCTGGAAGACCATTCCAGAGTTTTGCGCGTGGTAATGAATAATGTGCTTTTCAGACGAAGATTTAGGGAGGTGAAGATGAAGTTTGTCAGCGTGTCTAGTGTTGTAGCGGTCGGGATTGATTATGTGGATTTTCAATTTGTGGTAAAGAATTGTTGAGTGAAGGTCGGAGGTAGGGTGTTGTTGTGATAGTAAACATGAAGAGAGCTGTTTGAAGTCGGTAGTTGAGGGGTCTTCTAATTAAGGTGTTTTCAGCGAGTGAAATACTGGCGAGTAGGTGTGAAGTTCTGGAGGGTTGAGTTATGTGATAGTGGGGATGGCCCATTTCTGTGTAATGTTGAGTTTGACGGAGTCGTGAATGATAGTTGGAGGCCCAAATAATGTTGCAGTAGCTAAGGTACGGGAGAAATAATGTTTGTTATATAGTTGATTTTAGGTGTATTGTAGTCTGGAAGGTGATGTTTAACTCTGAAGATTGTAACATTGCGTGGAAGGGGGGGCCTTTTTTTGGTAGTGATGGAGTTAAGCTTGCTCATTCTACGTTAGTTTGTCGTCGATTTGTGATGGCCAAGAGAATTTAGTTGGAATGTAACGGGGAATTGTTCTGGTTTATCAATGGTTGCGTTCATGGATTTGTGTTCATGCGTTTAGAGGAAAGCATGTAGTTAGTTTTGGCAACATTAGAGGAAAGAGACGTTTGGTTAGCCCGCAACCAGTTGTGATTTTGTGTTGTGATTCATGTATAAAAAGTGCACTACGATTAGGGTCTTCTGAGAGAGAAAAATGGTTCATCAGCAAATAAAATAGTTTTTAGTGTGCTGGAAGTGTTTGAGATGTCGTTCTGTAAAATGATGAAAAGTAAGGGTCCAAGGATGGAGCCTTGCGGGACGCCAACTGTGAAGGTTTACTAGAGATGCGGTGGAATGGTAATAGAATGATTGTGAGCGGTTAGTTAGGTGACTCCTGAACCATCAACGGCTACACCACGGACACCGTAATGATAAAGCTTGTGAAGAGAATGTCGGTGGTCAATTGTGTCGAAAGCTGTGAGAGATCCAGGATACCCCCAGGTGTGGGAGTTTATGTTTTTAGGCAAGTTAAGGTTGGGTGTTAGTTCAAGGAGTTGCCATGTTAGGTTCGAGCGTGTGGGCCTCAAGCCGTAGTGTTCGTCGACAAGACTGTTTGCTTATTGAGAAATGCTAGACAGACGTGGTTACATGTTTTGTCAAGTAGTTTTGAAAAAGATGGAAGAACGAAATGGGCCTGTAACTAACATGTCATGTGCAATCTGGCTTTTTAAAGATGACTTTGGCTGATTTGAAGGTGATTGGGAAAATTCCCTGTGAGCAGTGATGGTTTAAATATGTGCAAAAGAGGGGATATGATGTTATCATAGATTGGTAGCAATCCCAGGGTCATCTTGTCCGGGTACTGCACTTTTCCCAGTTTGAGGAGGTGGCGAAGTTGTGCATTTTATCTAAGTAAACTGGGCTTTGAGAAATTGATCGGTGGGTGTGGTTTTTGGAAGGTGTGTAATAAATGGGTTGTTGGAAGGTGGAATTTGGTTTAGCCAAATTTTTGCCCAGGTTAGTAAAGTGATCGTTGAATGCGCATAATGTCAAGCGGGTCAGTTATGTGTTTGTTATCAGTGAAAAGTCGGGGTTTTGTTTAGTAGATACTTTCCTGCCTAGAATGTTGTGGAGGAATGTCCAGGTTTGGTATAAGATCATTTTTGGAATTTCTGAATTGTTTTCGGTGTTGTTTTTTCTTGGCGACGATTCGAATAGTGTGAGTTAGTTTGTTTTTATATGTGTATTTCAGTTTGGTTGCTGTGTTGTTTTCTTAGATAGTTTTAAGGAGCTTGTGATTCTGTTTGGATGACTTGGAAATGGCTGTTGTCATCCAGGGGTGCTGCGATGAAGGTTTTTAGGTCTCTTTTGTAATGGGAATGAATCATTGTAATGTTTGGTATGAAGGTATTATGAAGTTGTTTGTTTATGCAGTGTGAGGGTCATTTTTGTGAGTAGATCTTTACCATGTTTCAGTGTTGTAGTTTTGCGGTTAAAGGTGCGGATGTTATGATCTCTGTAGTAGTCCCGTGGTAATTGTGTTTTTGTGGCGTGCTTGTGCTTGAGGGATGTAATGAGGAAGAGGGAAGAGATCTGTAGTGTCAGTGAAAAAGATCCCTGGCGTGGAGTCTTTGTCAGTGGAGTTGGTGAAATTGTTGTCAATGGTGAGTGTGTTGTGCGGAATTCGTGGGGGTCTATTAATTTGGGGAATAAAAAGAGTTGCAAGTGAGTGTTAATAAAGTCATTAATATGTGGATGAGTAGAATATTTGAGAAGATGAAGATGATATTAAAGTCACCGGCTCATATAGACATCACTGTTGGTTTTATTTAGTTTAGTGGGTAGGCTGCTCGAAAGCTGTTGTTTAAAATTTGGATTGGTGTGTTCATGCAGTCTATAAATAACTTCGACAGTTACGTGTTGGGTCTTTGTGGTGTTAATAGTGAGATCGATGGAAGTGAGGTCCTCAAAATTTGGTCCTGCGGTGGAGTCCAAATTTATATGAGAGGTGATTTTTATGTAAAGACACACTCCCCTCCTCTGCCAGTGAGCGGTCCGGAATGTACGTGGAGCCATGAAGTGAGGTGGTGACGTGGTGTCAGTGAGCCATGGTTCTGAAAAGCTAAAAACGGAGAATGAGTGGTTGAGGTGATTCAAGGGTAGTTAGTGATTTCTTACAATGTTTTGTTGATACTGCGACGTTGAAATGGAATATGGAAAAATGAGTCGGTGCATGAGGTTTTATTAGTCGGTTGATTTGAAAAACTATCTCTGGTGATAATGGAGTCAGAACCAGAACTCTTGGTGGGGTGGGGAAGGATGGGTGGGCACATGTTTGAGATGATAGTGGGTCTGTGAGTAGTAACGGGTGATGCAGAGGGAGTAAGTTTGATATGTTCAATTGGGGTGTCGGTGAAATATTCAATGAGTGATGCGCGAAAGTCTTCCTCCTGAATGTGGTGGGTAAATGGTAGTTCGTCTAGGGGAGGGCACGGCCATACTGAAAATTAATAGTTCAATGTTAAAAGTAAAAGCGAGCAGGGGGTCGTAGAGAGACAAGGTTTGAAATGAAGTAAGCTGAAAGAAGAGAAAAAAGAGGTTAAGAGGAAAACGGGTAGATAACAGTGAGATATACCAACAACTAACCCATAGGCTACAACACACAACAAGGAAATACTGGCTGGGGTTGGGTGGGGGAGACAAAAAAAACTGGATGATATATTAAAAATTTGGAGTTGAAAACCAATGAGCAATTTAAATAAATTGAGAACAAAAACCGCCTTACTGGTATGTAGTGAAACTGATGAAAGATAAGGGTCAACGCAAAATTGGGATCGATATAAGTACTGTACACAGTACAGTACAATGGATAGGGTTAAGATAGCATATTCAAACAGTGACATGTTTTAAACACGTATTTGTATAGGTGTGTGTGAGCATTTGTTTAGGTGTTTGTGTATATGTGAGTATGAATATCGAATGGGTGGATTGTGATTGTTGTTGGTGTAAATCTATAACGTATGGGCACTAATAATATAATATCAAGGAAAATGATACAGGACAGTATTATTAACAATGCAGATTGACGGGAAAACAAAAAAAATAAGCTTTTATTTTTTTTGAAAAAAAATCTGTAAAAGAAAATGTGTAATTCAAAAAAATTTTGCACTTGATAAGCCATTAGCCTAATAGAATTGTGCTATATGGATACAACATGGCATATATTATGGATTAAAGCATGAATAATATACAAATAATATACCAATTTTATCAAAGTTAAATGGTAATATATACGTTTCTAATGGCACAGCATGAGTGATAAAGTGACAATTCGCACCTACCTGTAAGTTGATTCTTTAGACGGCTCTCTTTTCATAATTTGAGGGATTGGTTGTACATGGGTAAGATAAGGGCCCTGTTAAAATTAAAGGAGCAAACGGAATTAAACTTTCTTTTTGTGATTCTTTTGTTAAAAATCATAAACCGGTTACGATATTAATGACCAGGACAAATATATTATTCCTAATTTTATTGCGATGCACAATACATTTGTTGTCTTCTGGTCAAAGGATACGGCCTTTTATATTTTTAATTACTTTTTTTTACATGTAACCGGTTATAATGGCAATGGGGTTTCCGAAATTATGCGTTAAGATTTTTGTGATAAGATTTACCAGACCCATCCCAGATATCACATTAGAGGTCAAAGGTCTTTCTATTGGTATTTTCTATCCCCAAAAATACAAAAACGAGAAAGTCTGAAAAAGCTCAGTGGCATGTTATATGCAAAGGCAGGCACTTCAATGACCATTTTATGACTTTACATCAGAACAGAATGTGTTTGAATTGCTCCCCCTTCGTTATTGCGCCTGTAGGGGATGGCCTTGCATAGACGTTGGTCCTTCATAGCTACAAAGGGCTACATGAGGCATCCCTTTATGAAATGGTACACTAAATTACCTATGCTGAAGTAGCGCATGAGTGCTAAGTCTTGGATTATAAATCTTCTCACTAAGCGACTCTGAAGACCAACACAATGGCCTCATCTTAATAATAAAGTACAGTTGAACTTCATTTTTGTGAAATTTCATATACAATCTGGCACAAGTTTTTTCTAATCAAATTGTATGAGGAATTCCAAAATCATGGGTGTCATTTGTTAAAATGGTGTTTCTTGGATGAATTTTAGGGGTGAAAGGTTTACACTGGTTTATCCAGGGTGCGAATATAAAAAGGGGCAAAATGTGTTTTAAAAAGTATACCATCATGTTGCATTACCTTTCAAGGATTACAGAAAGGTATATTTTTGCCTACCTGAGTGTTATAGCAACAAGAGTTACAAGGTTAAACGGGTTTCAGGTCATACTGGGGGTAACTGGGGGAGATCATCGTTTTGTTCTAAAAACGGTGCCCAATTTGTTCGGCTACTGTACAGAACCGAAATATAAAGGTTGCGTTGTCAATGACGTTTTGATAATAATTAAGGTGCAATATGGTCATGTCCACAGGGTCTATGGGAGACCACCTGTCATATCTCTAAAAGTCGCACTTTGAAAGGTGAAACACAGAATCTATATACATTTTCTTATTTAGTTTGACCCAGTGAACGATTTATAACCATTTTCGACAAAATCGGACCATTCTATAAATATGACCTTGAACTTTCTTGAGCCTCATTGTACTAAAACAATAGGTCGTAAATATGGCAAACTATACCTTTTTAGAAACCTTGTAAGCAGCCGAACAGACTGGTATAAATTTTAAACATTAAAAAAAAACACTTTTATTGTTTACCCCTTACAAATTTTCCCCCTTATAAAACCCCCAAGCACATTTTTAAAAATGACAACCATGATTTTCAGATTCTCATGAAATTCTGTATTGGAAAAACATGGTGTCAAAATGATCAAAAAACAAAAAAACTAACCAAAACAGCCATTACATTTCCCCATGTACTATTGGCTATGAGTTTTTCTGTGTCCAGTTGTAATCTTTCTAGTCTTTGCACTTTTGTTTTTGTTGTGTTTTCATGCATGACGACTTTTGTATTGAGCTTCGATCTCTTTTGACCAACCGTCCATATCAGATAAGATGTTGTATCTTACTTGTATACACACTCTAAAATAAATGGGAACCACACTTATCTTTGAGTAAAATCTTAGTCAAAGTTGAGTAAACCTTAGGTATTGTTCGGTAAATATACTCTACTTTGCGTAAGAGTCACTCAACCTAGACTAAGATTTTACTCAAGAGAAGGAGTTTTTACAATGCACTGTTTAGGTAATAGGCCATGATGACAAAGCGAAAAAGATGCTCGGATAAGGACCAAGGTGGCGCACCCCTGGGAAGTACATAATTCTTCCGAAATAACTTTCGTAAAATTACAGAAATCAGTTCTACGTGTGTTCTCACTTCTAGTATGTGCACATTCTCGAGAAAATGAATTTAATGTCATCTCAATTTATGCACTGAATATCAGTGACTATGGGTGTATACCATGATTCATTGACTCCAGCAAATAATTGGGGCTATTGATAAGTAATTTTTTTTTTTTTTTTTTTTAAGTCTCACTTTGAAAGGTGAAACACAGAATCTATATACATTTTCTTATTTAGTTTGACCCAATGAACGATTTAAAACCAGTTTCGACAAAATCGGACCATTCTATAAATAATGACCTTGAACTTTCTTGAGCCTATTGTACTAAAACAATAGGTCGTAAATATGGCAAACTATACCTTTTTAGAAACCTTATGAGCAGCCGAACAGACTGGTATAAATTTTAAAACAATTTAAACACTTTTATTGTTTACCCCTGTACAAATTTTCCCCCTTATAAAACCCCCAAGAACACATTTTAAAAAATGACAACCATGATTTTCAGATTCTCCATGAAATTCTGTATTGGAAAAACATTGGTGTCAAAATCGTATATGAAAAAAACTAAACCAAAACATCCATTACATTTCCCCATGTACTATTAGGCTATGAGTTTTTCTGTGTCCAGTTGTAATCTTTCTAGTCTTTGCACTTTTGTTTTTGTTGTTGTTTTCATGCATGACGACTTTTGTATTGAGCTTCGATCTCTTTTGACCAACCGTCCATATCAGATAAGATGTTGTATCTTACTTGTATACACACTCTAAAATAAATGGGAACCACACTTATCTTTGAGTAAAATCTTAGTCAAAGTTGAGTAAACCTTAGGTATTGTTCGGTAAATATACTCTACTTTGCGTAAGAGTCACTCAACCTAGACTAAGATTTTACTCAAGAGAAGGAGTTTTTACAATGCACTGTTTAGGTAAATACGTTGAGTCTGTACTCCACGTATAACAGATCCGGCTCTACGGTCCGTATGCACAAAAGAGTTAGACCGGGTATAAAGTTAGACCTGGTCTAAGTGTAATTTTGTCCCACCAGAAAAGACATTTTCCTTTACACTAACGCAAGGTATTTTGTATTTATTTTGAAATTTGCATTTAAATCTTTCAAATTTGCTAGTTACTTTACGAAGAAAGTGTGAATAACTATCAATTTGAGGCAAAACTAATTTTGACTTGGACCCGGTCTAACTTTAAACCTAGTCTAACTTTTTGTGCATACGGACCTAAGAGTTTCACTGAAAAAAAATACCTTGGCAAACGAGATCCTTTGATACGGCGGTAACTTCCCAGCTTCTTCATGCTGTTCTTGAGAGATGATTACATCGGTGTTGACATGACGGTCTCGAGGCGATGCTGTATCCTCTACATCTACCTTCTCTTTTCTAGATGTAATTTTCATTTCATTTACGTCATAAATGCTACTACAAGAAACCACGTTGATTTCCTTTGTCCCTGGATTAATTTGGTGGTCATCGGGACAGTCGTCAAGAGGGTCTTTTACCAACGGGATACTGAGTAAATTGGGCTTCCACATGTCATGCCGCCATGTACCTTTAATCTTTTTGGCACGCTTTCGGTACAATTCCTGCAATTTTAGTGAAAGCTTCTGTTCGTGACTAATGGCTCGTGTATGTTGAACTGAAAAGAAAAAAAAGGAGAAATATAAGCGTCATATATATAATACTACTCGGTAACACTTATTTTGTAACAGTTTGAAAACACCATGTGTTCTAGAACACATCCGAGCGTGTTCTAGAACACAGGTTGGCAAATGCAGCCCCTGTGGAATGCCTAGCTGGGTGTCTGAGAAAACCTTACGGCTGAGAAAGCAGCGAGACAAGGCAAAGAAGAAATTCCTCATTGATAGAACCAACCATTCAAGGAATGCATGGCGGAATCTCAATGCAAGGCTGAATGAATCATATAAATCTGACGAACTGGCCAAACTCAACAAACAGATGGATGACTTGAAAGTAGCAGATGAGAAGGGTGAATGTAATACAACGTGGAAAATTATTCACGAAACTCTGGTCAGGATAGAAGATCTTCCACCAAAGTCAAGAAACGGGATGGTACAGCCCCATCAAGTGAAAAAGAACTTCTTGATGAGTGGCGGCAATACTTTTGCTCTCTACTCAACAACGATAATGGTCCACCAACATCTGACCTACCTTCTCCTGCTGATCAGGACCTTCCTATTTGCCAAGACCCACCATCCCTCGCAGAAACCAGAAAGGCAATTTGAGGAATGAAAAACAACAGGGCAGCTGGAGTGGACAGTGCAATAACATCAGAAGCACTCCAGAGTGGTGGGGAAGTAATGTTGCAGGTCATCCACAAGTTGTGCGTTGAAGTTTTCACCACTCTTACACCCCCGAACAGTGGATCACTAACACCATGAATAATTACAGAGGAATTACCTTGATGTCAGTGGCAGCAAAAATCTACAACAAAATCCTGTTAACTAGAATACGAGAGCATGTTGATCCTATACTAAGATCCAATCAAGCTGGTTTTCGCCCAGGTAGAAGCTGTGCACAGCAGGTTCACATCCTAAGGAGAATCATGGAGGCCTTTCAGAGTTATCAACTCCAACTCACCATCACCTTCATCGATTTTAAGAAAGCCTTTGACTCGATCAACAGAAAGGTCATGTTCTCGGTTCTTCGGCACTATGGTATCCCAGACAGGTTGGTAAAAGCTATAGGCGTCCTCTACAGCAATTCCAAAAGCGCTGTTATGGTAGAGGGAAACATCTCAGAGCCATTCCTCGTTTCAACAGGGGTACTGCAGGGAGATGTATTAGCTCCCTTTATTTTCATTGTGCTGATAGACTACTTGCTGCAAAAGGCAACTAAAGATACAGATTCCGGATTGACGACACATCCACGTCGGTCCAGGAGGTATCCAGCCAAAGTCTTAAACGACCTAGATTTCGCTGACGATATCGCCCTACTGGAGTCTTCAATCCCTAGAGCTCAGGCACAGTAATCAAGAACAGCAGATGCAGCGGAAGAATTGGGCCTTATCATCAGTGTGCAAAAGACAGAGTACATGACTACCAACTGCAACCCACTTCCACTGCTTAAAGTTTATGGTGAGTGCATCAACCATGTCTCCGACTTCAAATATCTTGGTTGTATGATGGCCTCCAGTTCTAAAGACCTTAACAGACGAAAAGCCCTTGCCTGGTCAGCATTTTGGAAGTTGGAGCGCGTATGGAGAAGTCAAAGTATACCAATCGAAATGAAAGTACGCCTCTTCAACACAACATGCGTGACAGTATTTTTGTATGGCTGTGAATCTTGGGTGCTGACAAACAAATTGGAGAATAAGGTCATTCTTTCGCAACATGTTGCTACAGAATCATGCTGAACGTCAAGCGCATCGATCGTGTCCCAAATGCCAAAATCTATGATGCTACAGGTACGGAGCCTCTGATGAACCGAGTAAGACTGAGACAGATAACTTTTCTTGGTCATATTCTAAGGATGCCAGAGGGAGAGCCTAGTAGGTTATATGTTTTCTACACACCACCGCATGGCAAGAGGAAGCCAGGCCGACAGAGAACATCATATCTCTCCTACATCCAAAAGCTCTTGGGGGATACAAACAGCATCTTGCAACCAAAGGCTATCTCCAACTTGGCCCAAAACAGAAGTGACTGGAGGAAACTTGGGATCGCCTGCTGCGCAGTCGACGACTGATGATGATGATCATTAAAGACCACATTCGAGCGTGTTTCTAAACACATTCGAGCGTGTTCTAGACACATTCGAGCGTGTTCAGAACACATTCGAGCGGTGTTCTAGAACCTTTCCGAGCGTGCTCTAGCACATCCGGATGTGTTCTCGCACGTGCTGACCTTCTGCTTACCTTGACTTTCCTCCTTTTTTTGCAAGAGTGTGCTACAATTTGCGTTTCCTTTTTATGATGTAATCGCTTCAAGACATAACAGCTACCTGAAAACAAAATGGAAGTAATTAAGGACTGACATCCATTTTGCAACGATACGTCGTATCGTGACATAGGCCCGATACCGATACAAGGCACGATAATAGTCACGAATATAAATAAGATACTCCTCGCCATTATTCGAAAACTGACGATGCTTATGTTTCAACGTTTGTGGGGTTGTGAAACAAGCTTCGCGTTTGAATTGGTTATCCAGCAGACATTTTGAAATTCATAAATTTGGAGGGAAGGTTGTTCCACGTTAGTGGTAAACAAAATAATTCCTATCAATTCTGTGGCATAATACGTATAATTATATTTAAAAAAAAACCGGAACGCTCCTTGTAAATCTATACAGTTAAAGGCTGAACTAAGAGATTTCCCGAGGGCGCGATCAATTTTCAAATAATGTGTTTTTTGCATTATACATAATGTTGTCTATGCTAACCACTGTGTGGAATATATGGCTAAGTTCAACTCAAACACTTCATGTAGAAATCACAACTTTTACACCATTATAATGGCACAATACATAATCTTTTCGCATCAAAATGAAAAATCCGTTCACCTCAATCTTTGGAATTGAGCATTTTAGGTGACTGTCCTTTTTTTTGGTATATTTTTTATACAAATCCATACTTACATTGAATATATGTAACTTACTCGTCGATTTGATATAAGATCCCTTCTGAGTGGTCGCTGTCGTCCACAATGACCGTTTTCCTTGACTATGAAATATATTAAACATTCTATGTAGTTTTAGCAATATAGTGATATGACACTAAGAAAGAGCTAATTGATTGCGTAAACTTCTAAAATTTTGGCATATTTAACATCTATGATTAGCTTTACCATTTGTATGTTGGGATTTTCCAAAGTGATTCGCAGAGTTTCCCTAAAATATAATGTATTTACATTGTCAATCCAAACTACAAAATCCAAAGTTTTTAGCTTTCTGACTGTTTCCGATATTTATCCAAATCATACCGCCGTATGAAATGATTAATACCTCCATAGGGTACGTATGATAATAAATCATGATAATTCACGCCAACATCGTTGCCCAAAAAAGTAAGATGCAAACCGTCCAGTCCATAACAATGTTATGAAGGGAGACAGGCCGGCGGTGAAACGTGTGTGGTTTACGAATGTACCGAATGCCCTGTATAATTTTTGAAAGGACCCATTTAGTTATATATTACAGGTCCCAAGAAAATGCAAATAGAATTGATGTCGTTTGTGTCAAGTCTACAAAGGGACGAGAAAGCAATTCAATATTTGAGTTTTGATTGTGACATCATTGTGGTACTATTGATTTTTCAGAGAGCAATAGAAATTCCAGTGACTGGTGCAATCTATTCATGACCTGACTGAAAATCATAGTTTCACTAATGATGTACACTGGTAGTGTATTTTTCCTGCCCTGTTTATTGGAATGCATGTCCCGTTAAGATTTGGAGTAGGTTTATCAGCCTCTTTCTAGGACCTTTAATGCTTACGTATAGTAGTTGAACTTGACCACGTCGTGTTATCATTTAATAAATGGATTGGCCAGTCTCAAACCAGAACAAGATGACCCTGTGTGACAACCACTTAACAAACAATTAACTCAATTATTAGCAACTTTTAAAAATAGCATTGCCAATTTGGATTAGTATATGAAGACTAATTTAAAGATATGATTAGACCTATTCAAGCAAGGTATCATCGTAATCATTAAATGCGAATAAATCACACAATTATGAATGAAATATTCATTATAAAAAACAATAACTGATTAAGATATTTTGGTTTTTGTATGGGTGCATACCGAAATGAACTGCATCTCACTCGCTGAAGTTCCGGAGAACGCCTGCGAGGATATTCTTGAATAATCCTGTTTTTCGCGAATAAAGGGGAAAAAGATACGTTTTAGACATTCTTATCTGTCTCACTCTCTCTTTCCGTCCTTCACATCCATGCCTAACATCTTTCCTCTCTCTGCCTCTCCTCTCGTTGCTGTCCTTTTTCTCATTCTTCTCTCCCCCCCTCCCTCGACCTCCCCTCTCTCCCCCTCTCTTCCTCTCCGCCCTCTTCCCTCTCTCCCTCTCCCTCACACCCAGTATTTGTGTGTGAATGTTGGGTATGTGTAAAAATTAATATGCTATAAATTATCTCAAAATAATTAATAAAATATAATCAAAAATAAATTAAAAAAAATCGTCCGAGGATTAAACGAGAGTAGCATAATGATCCACTGCCATGGGGCCATGTGGGATTTAAAGAAGGGGATGCCATCAACATTTTCCTTTGCGATATGCAGGTGCATTTGAATGTCCAAATGTACACCAAATAAATTTAGGTAGACATGTACAGAGTATGTACAAGAATCTGTAGGCGATTTAATAAATTTGCACATAGTATACGTACAACAAAAGTTAAATTGACATTTGGCCACAGGAATCCTATTGAATATCAATTGAAAGAAAGCATGAAGAACGCAAATAATTTTATAAGCATATTACTTAATAATTTTTATTTTAATACTTATATTTGTCATACGGTGTATGAAGAGCAAAATACCTTACCTCAACGGAGAGACAGAGAAGATGTATGTGCTCCTTAGATATTACTGAAAATTGGTGACTTGATCGACTTGCAATCGCCTGATTCTAATAAAAAAAAACACACGAATACATGAAAATACGTCGGAATTCATTAAACCTTCACAAATAATACTTTAAACATCACTGTCATAAATGATTTTAACTTACTTCATTTACCACACCAAGCGAATGTTTACTTCTAAAAAAAGCAGATACATTTTCTTTGAATGGCCTGAATAACATACATAGTAATATATTTTTGCCAAGGTTATACATAAAAATCGACAAACCTTACACCGAACACGTCACCTTTTTCCGCTGCTTTTGCGTCTCTTCCACTGTTCTTGGGATCGCCCTCTAGTACTAAGGCTGAAGGTAAATAAAATGATTCATTATTATAATTTCTATTGAAATTTAGTACATTATAAATTGTTTGCAGAGATGATAAACCCATTCATGAGTGCTAAATCACGTTATTTCTATGCGCGAAATTCGAGTTAAGCGTAATTTTTCGGTAAAATGATGATTCATCCGTAGGCTCCTGAGTGCTTTACATTAGAAAAACATCCAAAAATCTCTTCACAATATTTCCCCCATTTCCTTCCAAAGGAATTTAAAACATATCATTGCGTATTTAAAGATATATGAACCATTAAATTGTCTTTTTGAATTGCTTTAGTCTACCAGAAGAAAATGGTCCTATTAACTTCTTACCTGACCCTCCTAGAATAAGATAAAAAGCTTGAGGTTGTTTTCCAAATCTCGTGATAACTCGTCCCTGCGTGAATTCCTCATACCATGCGACCTTTATCATGCTTCGTTGCATAGACACAGGATAACGTTTAACGAATTTCAGAGGTTGTAACTCCACTTGCACCTGCATCGGATGTCGGGATATAAATCATATAATGCGATCAGAGGGCAGAAAACATTAAACAAGATGGCCATTTTGTTCAAATTTAAATAATCATATTAAGATGGCAAGTAAATAGAGAAATTAATCAACAGTGTTTTGCGTCCTTCCTTGCGAGGCTTTGTTGCTTCCCAGTGGGCACATCAGGAAAAATGATGTTAATACAAAGTCATACGTTATATATTTGTTGTGAATTGGATAATGCAAACTATTTTAACGTCAATGGTTACATTTTGGCGGGTATTTTGGTTGGTTCAATGGTGTAATAACGTATTTTATGAACGAGCTATCAGTATGTTAGGCTTATGTAATAATACAAATAATAATAATAAAATAAAAACGATCCAATATACATGTTATAGGCCTACCCCGTGTACCTAATTTGTCCAATATACATGTTATACCCTGTGTACCAAATCTGTATCAAGTGCTTTAAGCGTTTAAGGGGGTCCATGTGGACCAAAGATTTTGTTTTCGTGCACCATTTTTTCACGCTATAACTTATTTTTGCCCAAGATTCTAGACAATTGCCTAAATATCAGTTGCGCATACTTTGGTGGAAAAAAATTCAAATCGGCCATGGCGTGTTAATGATAATTAGCATACCTAAGCATTTCGGTTGCCAAATTTGTTTTGGCCATTAAATCGTGCTAGAGTAGCTTTTTATTTTTTTTTAAATTTCAGCAATGTAAATGTATTACTGTTCTCCTATTTGTTGTAGAAGTACCACGTATTAGGATTCGTTGTCCCAGTAATCGGTCCAAACAAGGCTTATAGTGCGGGGAATTTAAACTTTTCATTGTGTAATTTGTGTCCTGTGCCCTGTGATTTGTTTGAACCGATTGCTGGGGCAACGAATCCTATTACGTGGCACTTCTACAGCGAATTGTGAGCAAAATGTTATGGAACAGGTCCTTCGAGAAAGTGATTTTTCAATTTTTGGCTGGAAATTTTTTGTCTCGACATAAAAAGCTGTTTTTGGACCACTATTTGGAATCGGTACAACTGATTTTTTCTTGTTATCTGTAGACTGTGGGGCGTAGACCAAATAACCAACTGAATAACAAATTCCGTAGTCCAGTCAAGGGGTGAAGACAAACCCGGTGTAAAATTGCTTTAAAAATTATTAATACCGCATAACCGAAAGTTCATGTTAATAAAAGTTGCCCATTTTCGTGGAAATGAATAAAACGTCACCCGAATTCTTTTCCCCAATATATTATCAGAGACCAATGGATTTGTA
Organism: Ophioderma brevispina; assembly: GCA_023653785.1. Lineage (NCBI taxonomy): Eukaryota > Metazoa > Echinodermata > Ophiuroidea > Amphilepidida > Ophiodermatidae > Ophioderma > Ophioderma brevispina. The sequence goes on from JAMKCH010025458.1 coordinate 41,408, forward strand.
TAGACTTCAGGAAACCATGAGCTAACGATATTCAACAATTGGCCCGGTATGCGGAGTCATTGTTATATTGACACGCAGTTGAAAAGGTTATAGGCGTTATCACCTCCACGATTCAGGTTGAGTAACAAATTACCCGCCCTCTTTCACAATAACTAATCAGTTTACATTATAATATAGGTAGTTGACACTTGGTGTTCTTCTGAAAACGCAATAAATTGAATATGTAGAAATGAAGTAAAGCCAAAGGTTGATAGGTCAAGGCTTGCTCAACAACTTTTCTTTCATGACATTTTGTTCGACTTCTTTTTCGAATAAATGATGGAAAAATTACGGTCAAGTAATGAACAAGCGATCAAGAGTTATATATTGGAATGAGGATAAGTTTTTTGTGCTTACGTCTGAAAAAAATGATCAAGGTATTAGGAAGGTGATAACACCTGAAATCCTTCCAACTGCGAAGACAATAAACAATGGCTCTGCCACTCCAGATGAAAAGGATCTCAAGTGTCTTCTCCATCGCATACCGGCGATTGTTTGAATCTCTTTAGCTCAATTGTTGCTGAAGTCTATGCCTAGCCACGTCACTGAATTGGAGAAGTAAATTGAGGTGACTTTTATTCATTTCAAGAAAATGTACACTTTTGTACACATTTCTAACCAATCACACGGGTTTTGTTTCACCCCTTGAGAGGGACTACGAATAAAACAGAGTAGATAGGCATGGCCCGCGTTCTGGTATCGTGTGATGTACTTCATCAATGACCGGCTCGATTGTTGGTTAAAATGCCAACGGGAAAAGTTGTTTTCCGGGGGATCCACATTAGGCTCCCCTCCCCTTCATTTACTCCAGGCAGATTCAAAGATAAAATTACAAAGTCGAACTAATGCAAAAGACTCATATCAATGCAAAAGGGAAAGTCTCTGTGGGACTAAATTGCACTTGGACCAGGTCGAACTTTAGACCGGTGTAAAGAAACTGGAGTGTCCCCAGGAGAGAGTGTCCTAGCTACCGGCATAGCAACATTACGGCTAAACCGTGACTTAGTAGACGAGGCCATTTGGTACAGTGTTGAAACAAAAATGATGCATAACAGCACTCAATGGAGGAAGGACATAAAACAGATTTTGGGTAGGACATCAGTCACACGGACGCTGAATTTTAGGACACCTTTAACTCTTTGTGCATACGGTTAACCAACGGAACTTGGACGCATAACCCCCGCAGCGCGCAAGTGGCTGTAGCCTGCTACAAAACTAAACACGGGGATCCGTCGGACTACTTCAGTCCCGTAAGGGTATTAGTCGGCTGACTCTGTTTTCAGTTTGTAGACTTATGGACCCATCTTTTTCCACATCCGGCGAGGACATTAATATAATTATTAAAGAACAATATACAGATGTTGAATCTAAAAAGGAATTTTATTATGGGAAAACAGACCAATTTTTGGACAAAATAAAGATTTGTGACGTCACGGCATTGGATTGGGTTATTATTTTGCGTCGGGGGACCCATTCAGGTAAAAAAAATGACGTACGTATGCACTACATTGGAAAACACAACCGATTATCGTCATCGTAGTGGTTTTGAATCTGTGGGAAAAGGTAAATTTGGTTATGTGTAGACATAATATTACGGTGTCTTTGGAAAAAAATAATAGCACTTTGGGCAGAGGGTCATATGTACAGACCTTGATTTAAAACATAGTCGGATTTTATATATCGTCGACCCGAAGAGCACCACGATATCTGATACCCGACACGTGACCTGTACCTGAAACGTGACACCAACTATTCATCTCGTTACCGTTATAACTACAATACGGCAAAGCAGCAAGCATTCTTTATCTCGTTGCACCAGCGAATCGATCAGATGTGAGACTATACATGTGGTCTGTACAGGGAGGGTAGGACACGATCTGCTCGATTTGGGCCATTGGGATTCCAAACGGTAAGTTGTGAAACTGCTATATGAATTTACTATGGGCAGTCTCGGTCCCAGTTTGACATTAAAAAATCATCTCTTAAACCTTTGTTCAAAGATCTTAGTAATTCATGATAAATTAAAAAAAAAATATGAAGTTCACATCAATCATGCTTTAAAATTTACCTGTGCATAACTCAAAACTCCAGAAACTTCCCCTGCAAAATAATCTTATCAAACATAATACCCTTGAACATACGGGCCATGGCTACAGAGCTATTGCGCTCTGAGCCATGCGCACCGATACACTCCATTCAAACAGCCCCTATATAATTATTATACACCCCAAACCTCACTCCTGACTTAAAGCACACGATAACAGAGTACTTATTAAGTTAAAGGCGCAGGGTATAATTTCTGAGATTCTTCTGCTGTCAGGACTTTGACGAATAGCAGTAAAAAAAAACAGTGGCATTTATTGACAGTGATTTAACTGAACAATAAGCTCTTACATGAGTAATTTATGCTCTGTCCTCTTTCTGGTGTTTTCCTAGTATCCTTTGGGATCGTTTGAAATTCGGCACTGTAGAAAAAAGATTAACAAATGTATTATGACATGGACACATTTTCCCTGAAAAATGATAAAAATACCAACTAAAAATTCATAGGAAATTCTAAGAAACCATGAACATGGATACGTACAATCAAGGACGCTTTATCTAGAACTGCTCCAAACGTCAAGAAATGATATTTTACACTGCAAAATTTCAACATAATTATTGATGACAGGGTACATTATTTCAGCAACAGTCAATGACAAAAACACGCATTAAATTACAAAATATGCTTAAACTTAATAAATTTGAACAATTTGTAGGCAATTTATTATATTAAATCGACAAACTCATAATTCAAGTTAATGTTGATTTTTTTGGGTCTAATTTCATATTTAGGTGTAATCGATATTTATTTAATACAAAACTTTAAAAAATCAAAAATTCAATTAAATTCTAAATAAAAATCATCTCCGGAAATATTAAAGAAACGTGGACATCGGCATATGGATTTAGTACTTCAGCAGCTCATGTACCTTTTGGAAGAGGACTGGATAGATGAAATGAAACACAAACATATAAACTCCAAGCTACCATGTCTAAATGAGAAAAGAATACATAGCACATATTCGAGAAAGATAATGTTAAATGTCAGATTGAACAAGGAAAGCATGTTGCCATTAGGATGAATAATGGAAAAGCTCCCTCATCCACTAAGAAGCGACATTCTTGGATGATGGGTATATGTTGAGTATACTTTACAGTTACTTACTTCCTACGTGCCAAAGCTTCGTCGTGTAGTCGCTCTCAAACATGCGTAACACCTAATTTTTAGGGTCTTTTATGGCATATTGAGTTTGAGCTAACGACTGAAGTGATTCAGAGCATATGAAATAGCATGATTGGCTTGGCAGAAAACATATTAGGGCGGTTTAGATGCCGTGCGCAATGTTTGTACCGCATGCGGACCATGGACTTTTTTTATTCAACTCATCGGCAAAAAAGCTAACGAAAAGAATTTCACATTCAAAGTAAAATAGTATGCGTCTTGTGCACGACATCTGATCCTCTCTAATGTGTAGAATGCAAAGTTAAGCAATTGCAAAATACACGCACAGATAATGATGATACCTAACCAATTCTACAGCTGAGACTAGCTAATAGGCGCAGGGAATGCTACAGCAACTTCATGTCTCTGTATTCTTACCTCAAATACAAACGATAAATCAACAAGCGGTTGACGGTAAACAAGAATTTCATCACCGTCAGACTTAAAGTGTATTAATAGCGGAATGAAAAAAAAAATAGAATTAAAGCTTATCAATAAACTAACTACTCCTGAATTTTAATTTCAAGTTAGATTGAGATAAACATAACACTCATCATTTTCAAATTTTAGATAATTATTGTACACAACATTGTCCCTGTGTTACAATATGAAACGAATCTTGAAATCTACAACCTGACGATACCGCAAAAAGGAGGTAGTGTTATTTTTTCCTGTTAGAAGGACAATTTCCCCATAAAACAAGGCAGAGGTGCGCTCCGTGATTTTTGGATAGTGCAAAAAATGTAGTTAAGGGACTTTAAAGGCACATTCAGTGATTTGCATAATCAGATAATCGAAAAAATCATCAAAAATCGGATTTTGGCATGTCTGTAACAAGTACAGGTACTCTTAAATATCCTACAAATGATAAGGCCAGAAGTAACCTAATACGGATATAGAGTTTAATGAGCAAACATTCAAAACTTATATTGAGATATTCATAAGAAGGGTTTTAATTCAAGTTCATTCTCATACCACATTAGAGTTGGTCTTAAAAACTTACTATGAGAAAACATTTTATATAATTTACACACGACTCGGCCACAATTGGTTCATTGTTGTGAAATGTATGTTTCATTTCAAATAATTTTATGTTCAGTGTGGTTTCAAAATTTGAGTTTAAGTGTTTTATTTGCCGTACCGTAATGTATGTATTGGGCACCGGAACAGGTTTATGTCATCGAAAGGAAATATTGTTAATTTAGATAACATACATCGGTGAACTAAAAACCTTATCCATCATAAACATAACATTTATAGGGTATGCCAATCGTAAAAGTTGCACATCTTCTTTAAAATTAATAAAATGTCATTCAATTTCTTCTTCTTAATATCAGTGACCAGTGATGTACATCATACTACACTGACCTCAGCAAAAAATTGCAGCACTGAATAAGTAAATCCGCCCGGTCACAGTCTGACAAACAACTTTCTTTCAAGACTTTTATTCTTCGTTTCCTTTTGGAATACGGCCAAAGTTAATTGAACGCACAGTAGAAGCTCAACGTTTATTTTTTTATGAACGAGGACAGGTATTTCGTGTTTACATCATGAAAATAAAAGCTCAAGCTAAATCGGGGTAGTGATAAAACCTAGAATATTTTCAACCGCATGGCAGTATAACAAGGGCTCTGGACATCCAGATAAAACAGAATCTGTAGTGCTTTGTCCTCTGCATACCGGCCATCAACAGCACTATTATTTGCTGAAGTATGCAGTATGATATACATGCATTGGTCACTAATATTAAAGGAAGGAAATTTAGATGATATTTATTAATTTTAAAGAAAATAAGCAACTTTTAGACTTGACATACCCGCAGTACTGAGAGGTATTATGTCTATTATTAATCGATGCAAAAATCAGTTCGCCGATGTGCGCAACCAAAGTCCTTATTCAAGAATCCTTTTCCCTTTGATGCGGTGGCCATCATTGCCTCGTTAGCTCATTCATCACATGCAAATGCTACGAGGGTCAATAAAATTAACCACGTGTGGTAAAAGTTGGGCAGTTGCAAGTACCTTTTAACCAACCCGCTAGCTATACCGCCATAGAATAAAGTCACGAAACTGTCCGTAATTTATTTCTATATGGCTCATACGAAAACAAAAAAAAAATCATAACATTAATGAGAGTATATTTGGATTGTTCATCATGCGTGTTTGCAGTAAGCATTTTAGGCATGCATGCAGTATCTGCAATAAAAGGTAAATGTCGGGCCGAGCAAGGCTCGTGCGCGGAGTGCCCAGCTCTCTTTCCTTAGCGCTTGGGCCAGACTCCTCCATATATTTTTGCGGTGGGGGGTTGCCACTCCTCCCGCACAGCGAGTCTGTTACTTTACCAATAATGCTGGTACCCTTATACACCTGGGTGGAGAGTAGTAATTAGGTAAAGAGTCTTACTCAAGGGCCAACCCGTTGGCCGCAGTGGGACTCGAACCACCGACCTTGGAGTGCGGGGCGAATGATCAATCCAATGGACCACAGCAATTAGCAATAGGTCCAAGCTGAAAGAAACATGTGAACTTGTTATATTATATCGATACGATTGTTAACGGTTTCTAGACCATTGGTCCTGCTTAATTAATCTAAAACCAGCCGAATTCATTACTACATCAAGCAAGAGCTGTAATGTTTTGGTATAATCACAACGGTTTAAATATATCATAAGGAACCACAATGCTTGATATCGTAGATAGCATCCTGGACATCCAATATGGCGGCAATGTACAGTAAGTAAGGTCAGAAAGTCATCCAGTTTTAGGCTAATGTAAATTTCTGTGGGTTTTAGTTGGATGATCACTTCCAAAAAAATCCAAGATAAGATAACTTAGGCATAAGGTAACTGATTCGTTAAACATGCCCCAGGAGGCTACCAATGAATAATAAAAACCTACTAAAAACAAGAGATACATATCACTAGACTTTTGGTGATCGGATTTTCGCCCGTGCCCTTTGCAGCCATATTGGACCCCATCTCGATGGCATCTACATGTATCGATTTACTCTGATTACCTAAAATATGTAAACTGATCTGATGGCTTATGGGATAAAACATAATGTTTTAATTAGACAGGCTCAAAAATTACACTTTGAGTGAATAAACAGATGATTTTTTTAGTGTTTTGGTGGACCATTTTGTTGTTTTTGTGTGTGGGTTTGTGTGTGTGTGGGTTGCGTTTCTACAAAAACTGCTCAAGGTTTCTCTTCTGACACACATCGGATCAGAATCAGAATAAAAAATGGCCTAGAACCGTTGAAAAAACATTATATTATTGAATAAAAGGGGATTTGTTATAAAGAACCGGCAGCTTGCGACTACAATCAATAACAGAAAAAATAAAGCATTCTGTGTTATGATAAGCATTTAAAATTGCTTGCTTATATGAAGGGGATTCTGATAACAATCCCTGGATGACATTACTACATATTATTTTGTCCAGAAGCCACTTTCTGATTTGCAATCATGTTACATTGCTAATTATATGATATTTGAGTACCTGTTGTTTGCTCGGAATTGCGTAACATCAAATATGAGATCGCCTTTGATTTATCGCGATCCACGCTTGGGCAGATCATTGCACTGAATAGACGGACATCTTGTGCATCATTTCCCGGTGAACGAAGAGAAAGTCAAGAACATGTTATTTTCTGTAGAAATTATTTCTTCTTTTGAGGATCAGGGTTTCATATAACTTCCACATTTATGATAGTATTTTTGGACGGCGCTCCCTGATATGTTTCAAAATTCTGCACCTCTGCTACGAAAGACAAATACGTTATGGACCTCATTATCAATCCATTGATTTTGTATGTCTCTATGAGAGTACATTAAAATGGGAATAAGTTGAAAACTATTATTTTGTATAAGTGTCAACGTATCACGCAATCATCACCACAAATGCGTAAGCTGTATTTGTGTGTGCAGGTGTGAAAATGCATGAAAAATATGTATGAATACTAGATTTCACGACTGTCTGAACTGGCTCTCATTTAGGTGAAGGTATTGAAAAGAGCAACATAGGAGCTACTATTTGTCCAACGGCAAGGCCAGTTATGTTGCATGTGGATACAAATTAATGATTATAAATGAACCCCTGTGTAAAAATATTTGAAGTGATGGTCGAGGTCATGGAGTCTAGTATTAAGTAAATGTATGTATATGAAGTTACGGTCTATATCTTTACATGTGTGTAGCGTGTATGGGAGAATATGTATGTGACTAAATATGAAATTTATTCAAGTCGTCCCGCTGCGTCCGTTAACCCCCGCGTCGTACATGTAAAAACCATTTCCGTAATTACGGAAAAATTCTGGCAGCCGTATTCAGACATTTTTACGGGTACATTTACAGAATTCTTGTCAATTAACGGAACTTGGACAGTAATTTTACAGAAATTTTTCTAATATTACGGAAAAAAAGGGTATTTTAACAGAATTGTTCGTATTTAAATTACGGGACATGGTATGGATGAGCGATTACCACCACACTGTGTGCATGAACATTGGCGGGTAGGCCGGTTTTTACACATGTTGGAAGCCTTTTAGAAATGGTCGTTTCGGATCTTTTTCAGCACCGTAGTCCAAACAAATTACATCCCATGCAGAAATAAGATTATCTTGTTTGTCAGCTTCTTACGAAGAGTATAGGATATAACCGTTTGTCCAATGGCGCCTCTGGAATCACTGGTGATTTTTGCCATAGAGTTGCATTATACCTACCAAATACAACTCTTTATAAATTACCATTTTCGGATTTTTCGGAATGTTCTATTAATAATAAAATTCACATAGTTATTTATGATAATATATCCTACCGTCCTTAGTGCCCCTCAGAAAATCTCACTTGTCAGTCTATGTCGTCTGTTTTTCATTGGTGAAGAAATGTACAGGCTAAATTCTCACGACCACACTATTGCTAAGACGCATTTTAGTGATTCATATTTTTTGTAATGTAATGTGAAATAATTACGTCAATATGTATGTTCGGCAGAAACGTACCAATAGACTATCCAGTTGGCCACAACTCGAACGTCCCCTTTCACCTATAGACAATTTAAAGTTTCATTAATGATAAATACGTATTGTCATGAGAATATAACTATATTTCTTATATCGCTTTCTAATAATGTCCTATTACTCCATAATACTTGTAAGATGGTGATATTTGCGAGGATCACCCAATTTGACATGTAAACAATTAGACAAAATTTCTGTAATAGCAATAATAATAGAAAATACATTGTACTTTGATTTTATAGTCTTATATGTGTGTGATGATGCTAAATCAAATTTGCATATGAACGAAAAGGCATTTGTCTTAAGGTGGGCACCTCTTTCGTGACGCAAGAGTTGTAAGTGGAGAATCAATCCCAATTCCAAGTTTTGTACAAAAACTTTGTCTTGCCAACATTATAAGTACAAAAAGCATAATATTGGAAAGCTTATAAAATAAGGAATTACCATGGCATCAACACAAACTCCAATATTCAGGGTGTACAAGTAGATAGACAGGGTGTAACAAGTTAAATTTCTAGAAAAGGGGGTTGCCCTGTGAATTTTAATTTCCTTTCAGAAGAATCTGTGCTTGGGGACCACATTGAAAAGAACACTAAAAGAGCTTTCCGAAAATAGATAGTTTGTATAGGGTGTAGGGATTCCTTACGGGACAGGGGGGACTTAAATAACCTCGTTATCAATTAACCAATTAATGCAAATTGTTATTACTACGGTTTACTTAGTCATTTCTCGCTTTAAAACTGATTCATGTACAAAACTTGAATCTTTGTTTTGATGATTTTTGGCCTTTAGATCTCAGTTTACAAAAAATTATTTTTTTTTTTTTTTTTTTTTTTTTTTTGTTTTTTTTTTTTTTTTTTTTGTGTTGCTATCTGTTACACAGAGGTCTATGAGAAAACCATCTTGCAGCTCATTATTTTGCTTATTAAGTCTAATAATGCAAGTAGGTCCTAACTTTTTCCATGTTTTAAGGTTTCAAGTTCAAATTTATTCAGCATAACATATCGTACGGACAGAAACATGTAATTACAGTTAATATATAAATATAAATAAGTATCAATGAGATGCTAAGATGAAACGGGGAGGTTATACAAAAATGTATGATGGCTAGGACCAGTAAGGACAACCCGATAGGGCGTTATGGTTATTGCTGGCCTGTAATACATACAAGTAAAATATACTCAAATTACAATAATGGTACAACACAGCTGTTTGAAAGTGACAAAACGAGAATAAAACAAAAAAAATCAACGGCGACACACTCCTGACGACCAAGGTGGAGCACCTGGCCTCCAACTACATTCTTGAAAATCTGTGAAACTTCACCGCGGGGCAAAATATGATTTTCATAAAATCTAGTTATACACGGCTTCCTATGGGATATACGATAAAGTGGGACGCTACAAATACAACTCAGAACCCCTATAGGTGACTACATGGCAAGATTCCGCAATGGATATTTCTGATTTTGCGGAGGTAATATGTCGTTTAGTCTTACTTATAACAGATTATCAAAATTGTGTCGCCATTGCTTAAAATCGCTCTAAAAATAATGAGACAATTGCACGGGGTCAAACAGCGGTTGAAAGTTATCAAATAGAATATTACATAGGAAAATATACATAACAAAAACAGAGACAAACAAACTACAAACAAACAATGATCTAAGCTAAACAAACACTTAACGGGAATTTGGGAACAAGAAGGAGGACTCTTCAACATGTCTGGCTGAGGTATTGAATAATATTTCATAATGAGGGAGCAGAGATTGAAGAGGTAGAGGTGGAAGAAAAATGTTGCAAATTGCTGCAATGTTCAAGATTAAGTTTACGTAAAAAGATATCATGCTACATCAAATAATAATAAAAAATAATGTTTTCATAATTATGTTTTTAAAAACTTATACAAATTGTTTTCCCATAGACTTTCTATGGCACCGTGTCCCCATATTAGTTCCAAGTAATTGAACTTATGGCATCATTTTTAAAATTTGGACATAATCTTTGGTGCCATTTAAGTTACCACTGTTCTGTGGAGTTCCATGCCATTTAAGTTTGAGAAGTTTTGAGATGTATATTTCCTAAATAAAAAGAAAAAATATTTTCTTTTGGACATAAATAGCATCTCTGAGTCTGTAGAATAATTGTCTTACCAATTTGTAACCGATGCTACAATTTGTTCCAAAAATAGTTCATGTCAACTGTGTACACAGGCTGCCAAATTGGCAGCCCAATGTAGACACAACACGGGTAAGTTTCAACTGAAAATTTATAATGTGAATTTTAAATCTGGAAAGTGGTTATCACATGATGCAAAAGACTCTAAAGAATGCCTACAATATAACGGTTATTGCAAATAATGAATAATTAGCCATTTGCAGCTGTAATAAGAAGCAGAAGCGGTTTTGTTATCTTGGCTTAAATGGCCCTTTCACTACACACACTCGTCATGACTGATAGTCTATGTAACCGTAGCCATAAAAAAGTTAAGACTATTCTAGTCATGATCATCAGGACTAGTCCCAATATCCGTGTCCCAACATCCGCCACCCTGCATGCTCGTTAGCATAATTAGTCATTACTTCTAATTAGGAAAATTGGAAGACGGCTGTTTTGGTGTCAGGTGAAAGAATAGGCTTTAAGCTTATATCAAACTAAAGGTGTAGGGTATTCATCTTCTTATCAAAAATAAATAAAACATTTCCATTTTAAAAAAAAAATGTCACCCCACCACCCTACAGATACTCCACTTGAGAAAATGGCCTAATACAAAACTTATAAAAAACAGAAAAGAAAGTTTACCTTCACTTTTTTTTAGGTTTATGTTTGGCAGCTGATTTCTGTAAGGGCTTCAGCAGATTCACGGGCAAACTGGCTTACTGAAGTGTTCCTGCAATATTTCCCATTTCCGTCTTTCTCAGATAATGATGATTTTGTAACAGTAATCGGCTCTGTCCTACGTTTAATCTCGGACTATGATGGTGACAAATGTAAAATATTCCCTTGGATTTCGGTTTTTGAGTATGGGTGAGTCTCTATCCATAAACCTTTGTTTCATCATGGAAGGCGTTAGCTTGGCGTGGTCTCCGCACGGAGATGTCTGGCTTATTACCAACCATCAACCTAGAAACAGCCCGGAGTTTGTCCCGTCGATGTGTCTCGTTGACAGTTGGGGTAAGTTTCAAGCGATCCTTGTCCACACCAATATTAGCGGTTTCATTGATCCTCTTGCTCTGTAGCCAGTGTTACGACAGAGGGAGCTAGAGACCCTTTTACTGTTTCAAAATTTACGGGCTTTATTTACCATAGCGCTTCATGTATGGTATTAAAGCTCACTGCACAATAAAATGTCTTTCACAAGCTTCCATAAATAGCAGCGAATTTCTGGTTAAATCCGTCATTAAAGGTCAACAAAACTACACTTTGAGGAGAGTCTACCCCCATGCAGCAATTGTCGGGTACATCTCTGTAAAATTGTATCTATATCTCTTAAAACAAAAACTAACTCCAATTTCAACTGCATTTGTATGTTGTGTTGTTATTGTGAAAACCAAATTCCTCTGTATAATAAAACGTGCGAGTAGCTTCTTCACGCACAAAACGGTGCCGTTTTAAAGAGCTCTGATTGAAAACGGGTTCCTCATTGTTAACGCTGCTTTCTCGTTCCTACAGTGCCGGTGAGACTACGACGCATAATAAACTTTGATGCCTTTTCGATGTCCCACACCCTCGCGTCCGTTGCTCTGGTTATCCCTTTTGTTCCCTTCCGTGCCGCTGGCGGTGCATCAATGAAAGTCGACATTGTTCACACCTTGCCGCAACAAAGACGGAAAATTTAGGAATAATGATGTTTTTTTTTCGCGAGGTCACCTCTTTGTTATGTACACAGGGCTCGAGTTATTGGTCACTGCATTGCATGCTGTAGTGATCACAAAGCACATACTTCATGTGGGCAAATTAGGGCACGGGGCTGGTTGATGGTGTGTTTTGGGGAGGTATTTTGTTGTTTTTAATTTTATTTTCATTGTTGTTTTTTTTGTTTTAATTTTCACCTTTCAATGATTTTTGAATTATTTCACCTAACATTATCTTTCAGTTGATTATTTGGGGATTTGTTTTTGTTTGCTTTGCTGTTTTGATTTTGTTTTTTATTTTAAATATTTTAGTTTTAATTTAACCATAGACGTATATTTCAGTTCAACTACGATACAGCGTAACTTACCTTTTTGTTCTTTGTTTTTGTTATTCTTTTGTTTTTGTTTTCACGTTCAAATGTGGCTTTTATTTCAATGTAAACATCTACCATTATATAAAATTATACATGGTCACTAACTTCACTTTCAAATGTTTTGGATTGAAATTTATTTCAAGTCGTCCCGTGCGGTAACGGGCGGTAACTCACATGTTACAAGGCATCATCGCAAATCCCGGGTCCGAGTTCCGAGTAAGGGCCGTACCAGGATTATGGGGTGGGGGGGGGGGCTTTAAAAAAGTGGACCTTTTTGGTAAAAGTTCTTTGGATAGGGGCCCTATTCTAAAAATTAATGATAACAAATAAAACAAAATCAACATGCAATTTGTAATGCATGGGCTGCTCTATTGATAACATAACACACCTGGTATGCTTCGAGAAAAAATAACATGGAAACCAACCATGTGTTACTGTAAAATATGAATGACAATTTTGAAGCAGAAGCCATTAAGTGTAGGACAAATTTTATAAGACGGGGCGAACGGTCGTTTATCAGGACAAACTCGAGACAAGTATACAGTGTGGGGTCCTAAATATTTTTTTCCTATAGGATTTTATTGGACAATAAGGAACTTTTCCACGATCAGATCAGCAAACATAAAAATTGACAGTTTACATTTTGTTGTACCAATATTGATACCTGTACTTCAAATCCTATAAAAATTTAGGTCCTATACATTATTTGCTAATATCAAGATCCAAAATTTATCAACAAATGAGTTTTGCGTGCCTGTAACACGTATAGGGATCCTTTTTACCCTACAGTGATACGACCAAACATAACGATTTGTCTTCATATTTTGATCTTTAGGTGGATCACTGATAGATCGTGTAATAGTTTGTAGTACAGCATGAGCAAAAGCTGACACAAAAGCTGACACAAATCTATATAAATTCAATATAGTATACGCGTGGCCATAAGTATTCATGTTGCTATAGATCTATAAAGTGAATATTCAAAGACCGAATAGCACTCGGTTCATGCCTTGTGAAATAACGATTTTCTACTGCCTAGTACTTCTTGGAACATCATAACAACATTGAGAGTATGATTCAATATATGGTGAGAATAAAATCGATTATTTGAATTGATCGAAAACGGTGAGTACCAGTAAGGGAACAGTTTTTGTGTTCTCCCTTTCGTTATCTATAGGCTGTAACTTTGCGTAATTTTCCGTAGATCATAAACTTTCGTGCAACCAAGGAGGTACACAATATACGTTGCGGCATGCAGGCGCGCAGGGGGGGGGGGGGGGGTGGGACGTATTTCGATTAGTACCGGGGCTGAAACGACCGGGTACACCAACACATCTATCCTGGCCTTTTGCGCATGCGTTGACGGCCCCGAATATTTTTGGATAATCGTGCAGCCCCATGAGCATACAGTCTGTTTAAATGCACAAAGGGTGTATTACATTACTTAATTTAAAAACGTTTAAAAGTCCAAATTACTATCCAAGTTCCCACAATATGTCAGGGCCAATGGCGCACGTATTTAACATACTAATAATTAAACAAACATAGCAGCAGAGGCATTGACATGTCAGATGGCCGTGTTACGAACTAATCATGACATGCTAAGCAAATGCAGACACCCGTCACTGACTGGTTTGTACACACACCCACACACACACTCCCTGTCACGCATTGCAACCAATGACAATGATTGTGTATGTGTGGCGAAATGGAAATTTCAACACTGAGACTAAAACCACACATGGAAATTACATACTACTAAAATACATTGCCCGTGTTCTCAAAAACCAAATACATGGGTCATCTTGTAACGGATGTTGATTGACACCTCGGGCTAGCCCCAGTCAATGCTTCCACACACACACACATCAGTCGCCGCGGTCAGCTATATTTACTATCATTTAGGCCAAGTATCGAGATTCTTTGCAGTTTTTCTTGATTGGAGATTTATAAACATTGCTTTGGGTACTTGGCCGGGAATGGGTGAACCTATGAATCGAATTCTCTACATCCATGCCCACGAAACGCTGTGCATGACTCTGACCACAATATCCGTGTCCGTCAAATTGGGAAATACCTCTCTGACCAGCTTGAAATAACAAACTCTAGGTATTGCTCATACTTTGTTGAATATGTGCGATTTTTGTAAACATATAGTAGAAGGAGAGTAGGCACCGGCGAAATTTTAAATTGCTTTGGCAGTTAGAGGATTTTTGGAAAACGCGCGAAATTCAAATTATCAATGGTTTTTACTAAAATCTATTTTGGTGCTCTGGTGAGCGCCATAATAAATCCTCCTTAAATTACTTCTTACTTTCTTTCTCTGCGCATGTTCCGCACTGGCGAATTTCTGGTTTAAAAGAAATGGGCACCCCCAAAAAACGAACTTTAAGCGGAATTCCTATATGTTTCTACAAGCACCCAAAATAACCCTTCCCCCGACTTTAGTGCATTAACTTTGGTTCCTGCCCCCCCCCTGCATGCGCGGATTGCTCTGTCTGCTGCCAAACACCAACAAATCCTAACCCGGGAGCTAGCAGACTAAGCTCAAGTATAAAAGGTTTGAGTGATCAATATGTCGACACCTGACGGACCTCGAAACGCGATTCTTAAACACTTAACTGCAATGGGGGGGTGTGGTTCCCTAGGGCCGCCCATTTTTTTGTTTTCGGCCGGCGTTTTTTTAACGCTGCAATATATTTGGTTTAATATTTTTTTTTGTATTTGACTAACTTTTTAGTTGCGCTGCATTGGTGCAAAATTTCAAATCCATCTTGTCATTTTTTGCGTTAATTGGCATGGGTCCATAGGAGCCCCCCCCTTATTCACTAACGGAAGTGCCCATGACAAAAAATTAAAATCTTAATAGAGTGACGGTGATTCTGATTTTCATAATGCATACACCTAGTGACATAACAACTAAAATAATTATCCAAAATTCTTGGCAAGTATAGTAGGAAACATTGGTGTCATAAATAGTTTATATACATCGTATGCGGTTTACTGTAGGAACCTATGGTAAATTAACAAGTAACTAAAAAATATAACATGGGCACTAAACATTTCTATGTGATACTTAATGTTTAAATATAGTTCATCCTTTCACACAATTAGCAATCAGCAAAAGTCAGAGTTTGAATTAGTGCCGTAGAAAATGCAGAACGAATTAAGTGTCTTTTTCGCACATTTGACGCAAAATTAAAATCACTGTTTGTTGCCCCTAGTTTTCTACTGAACATTCTTTTTTTCATGTTTTTATTTTTCTTATTGTTGATGTCTTTCAATCCTTCTAACATGTGGTGGATTTCATCTACAATTACTTTGGGAAGTGGTTATATAATGAATGGGTCCCTAGAGCCCCCATGCACTAGCGGAAGTGCAAACCCCTTATGCAGTTAAGTGTTAAGGCCTATCAGTGATTTATCCGAAAAGAGTCCAATTTGAAATTGGTAAAAAAGTGAGAGCTAAAAGTGACCTATAAGCCTCTAGAATTCTCATAGTTGCTTTTAACCAAAAAAACCTGAAGAATTGACAGAAAAGGAAGAAAATGGGCAGTATCTTAAAGATTCAAATCACCATTCAATTACGTGTTGTAGTAAGTGTCCGTACGGACAGCGATCTGATTTTTGATGATTTTTTTTATATTTTCTGATTTAACAAATCAATGATAGTGCCTTTAAGTGCTGCAAATGGTTCCTTAAGAGAAGGGGCCAAGAAAAAGATTGTACAGGGTTCACATATTCAAATTGATCCAATCATGTTGAAAAGTGCACCACATTATGTGTCTAACCAAAAGGATTCAGAAAAGGTATAGTTTGTATATTTACAGCCAAAAGTTTCAGAGTTATAGGCTAAAAACGGCAAAAATCAATAAAAACGATAAATTTCAGTTCTACAGGGGTCAAATTTTAGATTTGGATAAAAATGATGCAAATTATTGGCGGAGTTCACAGAAAGGAATAGTTTTGATTGTCTTAAATGCTTAGTTTCCGATGTAGGGGGCACAAAAGCTCAACGTCCTTTGCATGCAATGGGGCTTGACCTTGTTCCCCCTACTTTGTTAAGCAAGCATTTGAGACACTCAAAAACTATTCCTTATTTTAAAAACTTATCGCAGGGAGAATTTACATCAAATCTGATTTTTCTTAACAGTGAAATTGCAGTAATAACTTTTGAAGTTACCTTCCAGAGGATTTTCTGCAAAAAAATAAAATATTAAATTAAAATATATATAAAAAAAATCCTTAAATTTACGGACCATACGAATAACCTGATAAAAGGAAGAAGGACAATAAAAAGTACACTTGTCAGGTGTGTCATCTTTTAATAAATTTTATTACAGAACTGGATAAACATCCACGCTTCTTTGTGAATTTTCGAGTGCCGTACGAAGATTTTTAAAAATTATTTTGGCACACGGGGAAAATCTTGTAGCCTACAGGTCAGTGGTATACCCTCTTCATTGCAATGGTATAGACCGTATTCAATAGCCAGCTGCAGCCATGTTGGTGGACAAGATATACGCATTCCAGTACAATACTCACTGTCATGATCCCGGTGTAATCGCTAAACATGGATCGATTACAGCTTACTGTATTGTAGTCCTGGAATGAGCATCTTGTCCACCAACGTGTACCTGGTGGCTGACGTCAGATTAATACGGTCTATAGCTATTGGCCCTGACCTATGGTACAGTCACTGTCAGAATTCTCAGGCAAGCCGAAAGCACGCAATGTATTATGCAAATTAAATCGATGCCGGTTATAGGCACACGCCTCCCGACCAATTACAAATCGATGATGCTTGTCAAGAACTATGATGAAACTTATTTGTGCTTCCGGTGTTTGGCGCACATTCGCTCACGTACCCCCAATCTTGCTCTGAGAACTGCTGGAAGCGACGTAAATAGATAAAAAAGGTTTGACGTTATTTTAGTGATTTTAATTTTCACATAAAATATTCAAACCGCCAGCTCTTTTCAATAATGCCTTGATTTATAACCACGGTTATCACAATTCATATACCAATCTTAAATACAACATGCTGACCGAGTATAGCGGGGGTGGATTCAGTGTCGTTGTCAACAGCCCGTACGCAGGGGGGGGGGTTACAATCGCACCCCCACCCAAAAATATTCACAAAGGGGTTAAGATCCCCCGTTGCTTTTTTTTGGATAAAATATGCAAATTCTATTTTAAAAAGTGGCAAGGAAATGCACTTTCTGGTTATAAAAATGTTCACAATGCCAAAAGGGACCATAAAGGGGGTAGGCCCGCACCCCCAAAATTCATGACGTACGGCCCTGGGGTTCGTTCGCGACAGCAGTCGTAAGACGGACGTAGCCCTAGTTGCGACGTAAGTTACTACTAAGATTTTTTACGCGTTCGTGAAACTTGGACGTAGGCTACGTGTGTCCTACGACTAAGCCAGATTTACGATTAAAACTACGTGTGGTCATGAGTACACGTAGCACACTCGTAGTGTGTGGAAAGTGAACAAATCTTAATTTTTCCATGTACAAAATATTTGTCTATGTATACTAATCATTGTGTGAAATTGCTAAGCTCAAATTGATGTCCTTCCTATAGAAAATCTCAATTATGTAATAAAATTCCACACCCGGATTTGTTGTTATACAGTAGGCCTATCCTGTGGTACTGTTATACTACACAAATAAATATTTACTACATCACAACGTTTCAATCTTTGTGGTGGAATTGAGTATTTTAGATGATTAATTAATATACACACAAAAACTTCAAAATATTTGAATCAGCCTTAAAAAGTGCACAATTTATTCGTCATCTATTAACTCGTTCCGAGTTTTTGAATTCTTTACAAAATCAGTGCAAGTCTTCGCTAGTAATTGTATCTCTTCTTCACTTGCTTAACAGACCTTTTCCTGCTGGCTGCAGGCATTTACCTTGCCTGTAATATTCATTGATTCATGTCCCTTTGTTTTCGTTTATTGGATATAGGCCTATATTACTTGTTTTTAAAATAAAATAGTTTTTGTCTTTCCAACCTATAAGAATGACTCCTAATGAGGAAAAAAATAGCCGCCCTCTTTAGCTCTGAAAACATTTTCTTGTACCGGTGTAGGTCTATCTAATACCTATCGAAAGTACACAGCTAATAATAACAAGCCAATTTAACGCGGTTTTCATCAACCAGGAGGAATTCTAATATGCGAGGGGTAGTCCGAGTACGTAACCCGTTTCAATAAGTCTGCCTGCACTAACCCCAAACCACGCGAATGCTTCTAAAATCCATTAATCGATATTACTAGAACGGCATTCAACACCGACTCGTACCTAATTGCACCCACGAATGCACCCAAATAGAAGACACGTAATAATGATCCTAAGTTATGCGAAAAAGTATTCCTACGACTGTCTAACGTCCATTGTTCGCGAACGCACGTAAGTCACAACTTGTAGAAATCGTAACAAGCGCTCAGCAAAAGTTACGTACATACTTACGATTCAAGTTTCGCGGACGAACCCCTGGTTGTCAACTAAACTCCGGCCCCGTAATACATTGTGAAATTCACAGAACTTTAACCAAAATGGTATCTTTAGGTATCATGAATCCCCGGAATTGAAGAAAAATATGTACCGAGATTAAATACATTTTGTATATGGAAATATAAAAAAAAAATACGGTGTTCCATCGATCGCCGCCATATTTCCCGTTTTAATTTTAGTTTCCCGTTTTCATTTTAGTTTTCAAATTAAAATTTTAGTTCCAAGTTTGAATTTTAGTTTCCCGTTTTCTTTTTTTTAAAAAAAAAAAAAAAAAAAACGCTGCACGTACCCCAATCTTGCCTGAGAAATGCTGGCAGCGACTGTAATAGATGAAAAAGGTTGACTTTATTTTATTGATTTTAATTTTCAATAAAATTTCATACCGCCAGCTCTTTTCAATAATGCCTTGATTTATAACCACGGTTATCACAATTCATAATACAAATGCTTAATAGACAACATGATTACCGAGTATAAGCGGGTTGTGGATTCAGTGTCGTTGTCAACAGCCCGTACGCAGGGTGGGGGGGTTACAATCGCACCCCCACCCAAAAATATCCACAAAAGGGGTTAAAGATCCGGCCTTTGCTTTTTATTTGATAAAAATAGCCTAAAATTTATTTTTAAAAATGGCAAGAAAGTGCACTTTATGGTTATAAAAATGTTCAAAATGTCCCAAAAAGGACCATTAAGGGGGTTAGGTCCCGCACCCCCAAAAATTCCTGCGTACGGCCCTGGTTGTCAAAACTCCGGCCCCGTATACATTGTGAAATTCACAGAACTTTAACCAAAATGGTATCTTTAGGTATCATGAATCCCCGGAATTGAAGAAAAATATGTACCGAGATTAAATACATTTTGTATATGTGGATATGGAAATATAAAAAAAATTACGGTGTTCCATCGATCGCCGCCATATTTCCCGTTTTAATTTTAGTTTCCCGTTTTCATTTTAGTTTTCAAATTAAAATTTTAGTTCCAAGTTTGAATTTTAGTTTCCCGTTTTCTTTTTTTTTTCAAATCAAGACGGAGGAGTTAAAATTAAGTCAGGTAAATTTAAATGAAAATGGGTGAAATTAGAGAGGATGGGACATCGTATTTTCAATTTTCAGTCAAGCGAACGAATTTTGTATAGGTAGAACTTTACCAAAAGATTAAACAAAATAGAATTGTATACACACAAGCACACACATAAATATTATACAAAATTGAATACTTTTAGCATGTTAAGTACATATAAATGATATATTACCTCATTTCAGATACTCGATGATTTTTAAAAGAAGTAGATCATAACCAAACGAGTATACTCATTATACATTTCGTCAATATGATACCCCCATTTAGGAACAAGGAATATTCCACACAGGCAAGTTTGTAGATGTACTTCATTTCTTGAAACAACTTGCCTCACAATTCGTCCAAAAATCCACTTTTTTTCTCCACACACAAAAAACAACACAAGCCTTTCGGCCCTGGAAAAGACTTCAACACATAACATATTCAATTGATAGCCCCCAAATACTACCCCATCTAACCAAAACCGTTGACAGAAGTTCATTTTCCACTCACAATGCAAAAGGCAGTACCTACCCCAAATACATGCACACTTACTGTCTTCTGCCCACACTTTTTGGAGCCTCAAAAGTAGCGTTTGGTAATTAATTCAAATAGGGATACTCAACCTATTGTGTTAGCATTGTCCAATGTTCACAAACATTTTTAAGTTTTCTAGAAGTCATTGAAATATTTGTTTTAATTATCAACTGGAGTATTATGACTCCAAATCAATTTTTGTCAAACAAAATTTAATATGAATACCATTATAATTTCTTGCTTTTAGTGCACTCAAAGGCAATATTTCCAAAATATCTACAAGAGTTTTGCATGTAATTGTTCAAATGTGAATTGAAATATTCCTTAAAGTCACTATATTTTTGGAGAATGTACCCTTTAACAGTTTATCATGAACACTAATAAAAAACTTTGAGTATGAATATAAAAGAAAAACTTAATTTTGACAATAACAGTTGCAAACCGATGTAGGCTTTCTTGTTCACGCATTATTGATTTGGTGTAAATAGAAATTGATGCAAGTTACCCAGATGTGTGCACTCAGAAAAATGGGTGGTTTATTCAAATTAGTGTAACTCGGGTTTGGCAATTTGTTTTCCCTTCTTAATTCTAGAAGGGGGTTGTAAATTGTTTTCATACACAATCACACACACATTGTGATAAATATATTTACACATCGAATACTTTCAGCACGTTAATTACGAGTACATAAAATACGTCAGACACAATCATTAAAGGTGCAACGAGAGATTTTTGGACATCCATATATTGTGTCATATGTAGTAATGTCATGAAGATAGTCCAAAATAGATTTTTTACCTTGTACTTGGCTACAGAAATGCCTTGAAAGTGAAAGCAAAAGGCGATTTTGATTTGCTTAATTTCAATATAAAACATAGGCTGATTTTAGTATTTGCTGCTATTATATTAAATTAGAAATTTCACAATTTTTGTACCAAAGAAATTATTCTCAGCTTAATCATTTTACATGGGGATAGCTTTACATGGATAGAAAGCTTTATATTTGTGCAAAAATAATTTTCACATTTTTAGGGGCACCTGTTATGTAAAATCTCTCTTTGCACCTTTAATATGTTGAATTTAAAGGGGCATTTCGTGATCCACAGCCTCATTCCCCCGACTTACCCCCAAAAAGTTGAGAAGTTGGCCTGAGTATAGTATGTGTACGTGCAAATTCGAAATTCGCAATTTTGTATATTCTGTCCGTAAACGGACCGAAATTAAAACACAGTGGCTTATGGGGCACTGTGATACAAACATTTGCTCATAACATTAAAAGGCACGGTCAGAATCAACTGAAATTTTAGAAATGACCTTTTCTTGAAGATATCTTGTGAACCATAAACAAAAATGAAGGTGCTAGGATCACGAAATACACCTTTAAATGACGCAAGAAAATCAAATGCAATATAGTCTTATAGTTTTATTAGGCCTAAAAAGAAACTCTTTGGCGTTACGGACCCGACATTTGAGGTCGTTGGTATGATTTTCTTCTTCTGTACATTAGTCTAAAAATAGCAACAGAGTGAGGTACAGTGGCGTAAATTTCTTTTTGACATGGGGGATGGGGTTTGCTGAAACTATCCATTACTAGCACATATGCAATAGCATATGTAATTTAAAATTAGAACAAAATGCGCGCGAAGTGCGCGAAAATTTACCAATTTTAAAACTATTATTATAAAATATGAGGTTATTTTGGTCAAAAACACATGAACAGGCATCAACATTGGGAGGGGGATCAAAATATTGGGGGGATATATCCCCCATCCGCCTGGGATTTACGCCTATGGTGAGGTATGTACGGGTATCATGGCATAAGGCATAATATCGTCGTGGTCACGACATAGTGTCGAATCTGATTTTTTGGTCAAATTGAGTTAATAGTTGATTCTGGTTGCATGTTATGCACTCTTTAATTGTACTCAAAAATAAAAGTGAAATTACATCTCCTAACCAAAATAGCCGCAGTCGAATAACACGCATTTGTATAAAACGGGTTTCACAAACAATCGAATACGTATTCGATAGCTTTGCGTGTCCAAATATCTCAAAGCACACAGATAAATTGTGAACGAATACGTATTCGCTGGGACAAAGATTGCTACTTCAGTGATCAAAATCGATAATAGGTCTATCAAGATATAAGGCAATCGGTGAAATTTACCTTTCTATACTTCATGAGGGATTGGTCATGTTATTTCACATTTTAATTTTTGTGTTTTAATTATGTTACTTGTACTTATTGAAGCCTACGGTCTGTGCGTCGTGAAAAAGAATTATCCAAGTTTTGTAGTTTTAACATTTGTACAAATACACCAAATTTATATATTTTTGGGGGGCATAGTGACATTAAAGGCACTATCAGTGATTTGCTAAATCGCAAAATCGAAAAAATCATCAAAAATCAAGATTTTTGCATGTCTGTAACAACTACAGGTATCCTAACATGCTCTGCAAATGATAAGACCAGAAGTAACCTAATAAGGACAAAATCTGATATTTTAGTCATTGCTCTCCGTTCGGACACTTACTACAACACGTAAATGAATGGGGATTCGTATCTTAGAGCACTGCCATTTTCTTTCTTTTCTGTCTATTCGTCAGTTGGAAAAAAGTAACTTGCGAGAATACTACAGACTTATCCTTCACTTTTAAGCTATTCCTGCAAATTTGAAATATTTTGACTCTTTCTGATAAATCACTGGTAGTGTCTTTAATCCTCGTATTACCAAAGGGGAGGAGTTACCACCCCTGGTAAACTCGGTACGCAAAAACGTTAAAAACTTTTGTTAAGTCTTCCATATAATTATTTCACATCTTTCTGCTAATTTTGGCGAAAAAAATGTGAAGGTAGCACCCTCACCGGGGTTAGCGTCGAAGTCGATTGGTGGTAGTGGTTCTACTACCTCTGCTATACCCATTTTTGAAAAGGCAGCATTCTGATTGGTCAGTTTACTGCCCATTATTCTGCAATAATGAGCCGCTAATGCATTTTCTTATCATTTATTTTCATTAATCAGCATAGAAAATACACATAAGGCATATTAACTTAAAACCAATACAAACAAAAAAATAAAATCAAGTTTTTTTAGTTAACATGTTAATAGAATAGAAATTTGTAGTATCATCTATGGGCTCATAATGTATCCTCGGGCGGGAAAAAATAAAAATAATGG
>JAMKCH010025459.1:0-26410 GCA_023653785.1 Ophioderma brevispina
GTCCTGCCTTAATCTACTTATGGTTTATTATGTGGGGAAATACTATTAAGCAACATATGAATAAAATTTTCCGTCTCCAAAAACGTGCAATGAGGATAATAGTGAATATTTGAGTCCAACAAAACCTTTATTAGAAAGATTCAATGCACTCAACATCTTCGATACGTATAAAATGAAGTAAGCTACTGTTTACGTTTAAATACAAAATAATATGTTACCCCAACCAGTCCTTTTGATAATATCTTCAGCCCCATTCATCTGGAAATCCACAATTCTAGTAACCCGAAACATAGAGATGACAGAAGACCCAGCCAAAAAGAAAACCATCTTCCCCCTGGACCGAGCTGTGTAATGACCTGCCAAATTACATCAAAAGCGTTAAATCCCCAGGCCAATTTCAGACAGCCTTAAATCTCAAATATTATATTAATTTTTTTTGGGGTCACCTATATTGGACACGTATTGCAAATTGTGTTATAATTCCATATCATTTTATCTGTGTGTTTCAAAAGCTAATTACTTACTGGCAATAGATGTTGGTGATTTCAGTGTGTAATGCTTCCTTGTATTCTGTGTTTGCCTTTGTGTTGTGTGGATTCGTGGGAAACGAGTGAGTGAGTGGTGAATGTGTAGACATTAATTTAACTTTGAATTATTTTGAATATTTCTTATTTAGTTCTTGTATAACTTAATTTAAGTAGGACAACTTTTTCTGTAGTTTTTTGCTTCCAGTTGCCCTCCTCCATTTACTGTTTTAATATAATTTGTTTTTAGTGTTTGCTCTTTTTTGGTGTTTTTATCATGATGGAAATAAATATGACTATGACTAATGATTACTATTAACATGCCAGTGCACAATAGACCACTTTTATGAAGAATATCATTGACAGTGAGGTGATCGAGTGCGGGTAGTCTAATCATTTATCAAATGTGTTTTGTTAACTCATTGGAATGGGGGGGGTGGGGTTATAATCCACAATATTGTGTCATATCTACCCATCCTTTCTTCATCAAATTCCTTTCATTTTTGTCACATAGAAAGTCAAAAACAAATGCCAGATCATGAAACTCAACTGTGTCCCGTTAGTAACAGGTCAGGTTCACATTTTGTGTTTCTTCAATACATATTTTTTGGGATCCACTCTGTATTGAAATACAAGCATTACAACATCTCAAAACTACATTTTGTTTGTCCTTTTAAGACAAGTCTGTAGACCAATACAAGGTAGGAAATCTATTGCATGTATAATCTCTATGAATCACTACATATTAGAAAAATATGGATGGCTGAAACTCTCTCACTGCCTTTAACCGTGGATCATACACTATGTAATTATTTCGGGAGTTTATCACGTGTGTCAATGTTGATCACCATCTCTCCTTTAAAAAAATGTGTGTTCACATGTCCTTATTAATCTTCCCTCAAAGCTCCTAGAATACTTCAGAATTATTGTCACTCTTTTGTAATCGTACTTGTTTTATTAGTTTATGATGATTTGTATGATTTTCTCTTCATCATTATATAAGCAACTACCAATGATTTGTCTAATCAGTAAATCAAAGAATCATTAAAAATCAGATCTTTGCAATCTTGTAACAGTACAGGTATCCTACATAACCCTGCAAATTATAAGAACCAAAAGAGCCTCATAAGGACAAAATCGTACAGCCATTACTACAACACATATTTGAATGGATATTCTCACTTTGAAACACTGTCATTTTCTCTTCCCTTTTTGGCAATTCTTCAGTTTAAAAAAGGGAAAAATTTGTGAGAAGTCTACAAACTTATTCCTTTTAAGCTATTCTGCAATTTCAAATATTTTACTCTTTTTGGTTAATCAACTGATAGTGTCTTTAATCATTGTATTTATGGGAAATAAAACATACAACACCAACACCACAAACAACCTTCAATAGCACAAATGATATTTTGACCTTGAAATTGAATACTGCCATTTGCATTTCAAGGTCAAGCCTATCTTGTTGTGAAATTGACTTAAGCAGGAAAACCTCATTTGCCACCTGCATCTTAAAGATACCTGCATACCTTTTTTGTAATCCTTACGATTAGATGGACAATATGATGACATACATGTCAAAATGATTGTGGCATTTTAAAATTTGACCCCTGTGTAAACTTAAATTGCCCCCTATTGAAAAAGTGATACCACAATTTGAGTACTACCTACTACCTACCTAGCATTGATGTAGGGGGTCCATACTAACTACCAAAGGGTGTAAACCTTTTCTGTAGTGGGGGTAACGAACTCCTTAAAGTCTACTCAGAGATTTGAAATATTACTTTTTTTATGTAATAAGAAAAATAGTCCAACTAGAACTAAAATGCACAAGTCCGAAATTTGAGAAGAATCGGATTCCTTTTCGATTCCTTTTTGGCAGTCCAACAAAGAACGGATAAAGTTGTCATGAACATCAGGCTAGGTAGAGAGGATTAAGCCACTAATTAATTGTAGTTTGTTATGAGTGACCAAAACTTCCAAATTACATTAATTAAATGATTGGGAACCAATCTGTCAAATATTTTTTTTTTTTTTTCGGAACAAGATGGATTAATGTACATTTATCGGATTTTCTCAATATTCGCTAGTGATTAAAAAAACTGAGTGAGTAATACTTCCTTAATGCGTATCATTTTTTTTATTATGTTGAAAGCTTCAGAGTGTTGTTCAAGTTTGGTGTTTTGGAATTTAATAATAGTATTTATAATACTTTGTAATAATTCTTTCGTGAGAAAAGGGACAGTTTTTTAAATCATGCCCCTAATCTTACCTGGTAGCGACAAGTGACATTGGATTTCACTATTGTACGATTGAGTAAGCATACCTCTCAGAATGAATGGGATCGTTGACATGGCCCAAAAACTTTTAATGAACTGACAGAAATAAAAAAACCCCTACTATAATAGGTGTGGTAAGCAAAAATATGTGGCGTGTGGATCTGGTATAGTTTAAAATGTGTTCTCAATAAAGATAATAATTAGACCATTTGCTTCACAAAGCAAAACAATCTCCTCCACTATATGGTATTTTTCAGCCTATTTTCCACCAACATGTGGTTGAGTCTTGTTTCCATATAGTAAAGCACCCAATGAAATCAATAATTGTCAGCGGGCCATTGGCAGTAGAGACTGCAAACCACACACTGATTTGGGCACTTGGACTGGGCCAGCCCAGGGGGTTCCTAGACCCATGCTATAACCATTTTTTGCCAAAAAGGGACCATCACTATACCAAGATGCCAAATTTTGGGCCAAATTTAACCCAATTTGGCCATTTGTTTCTCAAAATTTCGACATTTTAAGCAAATTTTGACAATTTTGGCTCAGATTGATAGGAATCTGGACAAAGTTGCCAACGATTTTTAGAAATTTTGGCTTCGATTGAGAAAATTGTGACCAATTTTCCAATAAATTGAGAAAATTTGGAAAAAACGACCCATTGCTATAAAAAAAAAAAACCAAAATTGGGCATGAAAAAAGGGGTCATTGATATACCAGAAGGTTTGAAATGAACCGCTGTCTGTGGCCGTCCCTGTATGGTCATTTGTGTGAGAACCAACCCCCCCGAGGGCCAGTCATGGGTGCTTTCTTTCTTCTCAACAAGATCCTTTTCATCCATTATTCATACATTACAAAACAAAAAAACAGATTCATGTTTTAACTTGGTTAAACCAAGAAGACATCTATAATCTGAAGCTATTTTAGATTTCTTTGGACACTACATCCTGATTTTCAATCATACGTCATAGGGCCCTCCTCCCTTTTTCAGAGTATAATACATTTTTCTTACATTTGAATTAACTTCATTTTTTTTTTGCCTATGATAACAGGCGGTAACTCAGCGACTTGTTGGGGGTGGGGTGAAATTTTTTTTAAAAAGTGTTTATTTGTTTTATTGTTTTTATGTTTTGTGATTTTGTTGTTTTGGGCTTTTTGACTTGGGAGGGCATCTACAAACACCCAGCCTCCGAGCCCCAGGATATCTGTATTGTGTTGCCACACAAAATATTCCACTAGAGCCTACTATGACAAAAAACACAACTACAAGCGTTATACTGATAAATGACTTCTAACTACAAAAGATTACACACCATACACTGATGAACCAGATCATCACCCTCCCGTATCAAACAAGATAAAATTATGTGATTGCATCAATACACAACAAACCATGTCTCACCGTACAAGCCAACTAAAAGTTATACTAATAAATGAGTTCATAATTACCAATACACATCCCTGATAAAATGTTCATCACCCGTCCTGTATCAAGCAAGAATGACCAATTTCACACCTCAGTTACTGCTAATCAACAATCCACATCAGAACATTACAAACATAAGACCCTATAAAAAGCCAAGCTACATTATTACATTACACTGTTGAAATATTTAGCTAACCTAATACAGGTTCTATGGATGGCTTATCTTAATTGACAAAATATTTACTAGAGAAAGATCTTAAACATCACACAATATACAATTACAAGAGAATGATCTTAAACATGACACATTATACTTTAACCAGATAGCATGTTAAACTTATCAACCCAAAGATAAAAACCACACCTTTTCACTACATTGATTCTAATCTTATAATAATTCCCATGTATAAACTCTGGGGGTGGGGGAGCTCACCACAAATGACCATATGGGGATGGTCATTTGGTCTCATTTTCCAGCTTCAAGTATATGAATGACCCCTTGTTTTCATGCCAATTTTGGCATATAGCAATGGGTCATTTTTCTTTCAAAATGTTCTCAAATCTTTTTACAATTGTTGGAAAATTAGTCCCATTTCCTCAATCTGAAGCCAAAATGAGACCAATTTTGCTTAAAATGGTCAAAATTTTGAGGAAAATGCCAAATTTGTTAAATTTGGCCCAAAATTTGAAAAAAGCCAAACTTGAAAAAAATATTTCCCCCTTTTTTTGGCAAAAATGAGATAGCGAAGGGTCCTACTTCCAGACCTTCGGAGTCGCACACCCTTACCCAAACCAAACTTGAGGACTTACACTGCATCATGTTAGAATGAATTGGATTCTGTTTGTCATATTTATCTAGGTATGTACCCAGAGGGTATCTTGAGTCAATCCACAATGGCAGCAGTTTTGGGAAATTTCACACCTCAATATGGTCTCATGTGATCACACCAAAACCCCTATTCCTTAACACATAAAAACCCTCACTTTTACACTCATTTTCGCCCCCAAGTGGTTAGTTACTTTTTAATTTTTTAAGCATGATCATGAAATGTTAGTGTTCCTTAAACTTTTGGAATACTTTATCCTAATTACTGACATTAAGTTTTGTACAGTGCATAAATATTCAAATTGCATGCAGTTGTTGTTTGGTTCAAACCCCTCTGGTATGGTACCAGTCTTCTGTTTATGTTCATTCTGGGTTTGTTTTTGTTATGTTACTTATCAGGCCTACTTTGAATAATTTCTAGGTCAATGAACTATTGCAAGGAAACATTCAAATGAAAATGAAATTGTGCAAGATAAATGCCTGTAGTTGAGAAATCAAAATAGGAATGTAGAGCCCCCAAAAAAATTGAAACCACTATTGCAATTGATTTATTTTTCCCTTATTTTGAAAATCCAATCATATTTATGGCCACATCACAAAATAAAATAAAAATTAAGGTAATTTAATAGTAGGGGAAAACCAACCCATCGTTCGTTCTTGCAAGTCCAAAATCACAAGTGGAAGATCCGTCTTTAAACAGCCTGATATTTTCATCATCCAGGTGTGATCAGGCCTGAATTCACCGCTTGGGGGACTTGAGGTCTACAAGTCATCTATGATGTGGGCTAATGGTTTGTGGCTATCCATCTCCACAATCGCAGTTTGGTTTAAGTTCCACATCAATCTTGTGAAGGAAGTTCTTTGTACGGCTAATGCCAGTTCTGTGTTGAGGTTGACCCATTTTTTCCTATCAAGGTCACCGCCTTTGGGCTTGCTAGATGGGTTGTCCACCAAACAATATTGCAGTGTTAAATTAAGTGTGTTGTAGAAGATCGACAACAACCCGAGTTCTATCTTGTTCAGAACCCTGCAGCAGATTCCGTTTCCACTCAGCAGGTGCCACCCAGCAGGCAAGATTTTATTGTGGGCTGTGGAACAAGCATTAGTGGGCACAGAGGGGGTGTGTCTCACACCTGCCACTTATGCATGACGTATGGAATCCTTTCCCTAAGTTCCACTTGTTACAATACCAGACTATTTTGCCTAAGTCTATATACTACCCTATAACTCGCCCACCCATCATCACACCTAAGTGAATTTTTTTTCATGTCAGTTCATTAAGAGTTTTCGACGATTTCTATTTGTGTGAAAGGTTGGCGAGTTTAATCCAGGAAAATCAATGCCACTTTGTGCTTTCATAGGCGTGCCAGAATTTTAATGAGGGGGGCTGGACTAAAAGATGTTTGAAACGCATATATGGTTGAAAGC
Organism: Ophioderma brevispina; assembly: GCA_023653785.1. Taxonomy (NCBI): domain Eukaryota; kingdom Metazoa; phylum Echinodermata; class Ophiuroidea; order Amphilepidida; family Ophiodermatidae; genus Ophioderma; species Ophioderma brevispina. The sequence continues at coordinate 6,481 of JAMKCH010025459.1, forward strand.
AGAGAGCGAAGCGAGCGGAGCGACTACGGGTGGGATCCGGGGCCCACCTTAGTGCCCCTGGTGTTTGTCCATGGGGGCCAACGGCCCGGCGGGTCCCAGGGGCAGAGCCCCCTGATGCTCGCTGAGGTTTTTAGGGTTTTCGAGACCTAAAACGGCTTTCCTTGCGTCTTTCTTCCGACACTTTTGATCCGCATTTGCACACAGAATTCTTCTTTTCTCCTCTTTTCCTCTTTTTTCTTTCTCCTCCTCTTTCCTTCCTCTCTCGTTTTTACTTGAGAACTTTGAGGGGGGCTTTAGCCCCCCCCCCCCCCCCGTGTACACCATTGACTTTGTGTGGCATGGATGAGGCCAACATTCTTGCACGACTTCACCTGAAGATCGATTGCCATTCAAAAGATTTAATCCGTTCTTGCTTGAACCAGTAACCATTTTGTATGAACATACGACACATGTGTTGCATGGCCCCCCTGCCCCCCCCCCCCCCGACGACTTTGGCGACTTTTTTTGGGGGGTGCGGGACTTTAAAAAGTGGACCTTTTGTGTAAAAGTTGACCTAACCCCCTAAATGGTCCGTTTTGGACTTTTTGAAACATTTCCACCCCTATGTAGGGGCCTGATGACGGTCCTAATTTCACTAGTGTGCAATCATTGCCTTGTTATACCTATGTGCAAATGATAAGGATACTGCATTGTTGATTGTAGGATTCTAATGCCATTTAAACTCTGTGAAAAAATACAAGTCTGACTAGGTCTAGTGCATCGTGGCAGCGAAGTTTACCAAACAAGCGGGTATTCCATTGCTTTGTAAAAGGCCAGAAGTGTACGACGTCGAGAGTGTCCTGCTTGTAAACTTGAAATCAATAATGACTTTCATTTACAAACTCAAAAAAGTTGTAATACAAATATGACTTATTTCGAATTCACTTCAAATAGCCAACGAGATGCTCGGATACGGACCAAGGTGGCGCACCCCAGGGAAGTACACATTTCTTCCTGAATAATTTTTCTAAAATTATGAAATCAGTTCATATATGTTTCTCACATCTAGTATGTGGCACATTTTCTAGTAAGGAATTAATGTCATCTTCACCCCGGCTCATTTTTTGCCGCTGATAACAGTGAGCAATGATGTAACATCATGATTCATCGACTCCAGCCAATAACGGGGCTATTGATAGTAAATCCGCTCGTATGCAGAGGACCAAACCCTTCAGACAGGGCCATACGCAGGATTTTTTTTTATGGGGGGTAAAAAAAATAAAAAAAGTGGACCTTTTTGGATAAATTGACCTTACCCCCCCCCTAAAATGGTCCTTTTATGGACGTTTTGGAACATCTCATCACCAAAATGTGGACTTTTTTTTTCATATTTTCTCTAAATTTGGACCTTTTATCCAAAAATCTCAGCAAAAGTGGGACCTTCCCTCCCCCCCTCCCTCTGCAACGGGGCCTCCGTGCCTTCAGATTCCTCCTTTTTCTTCTGGAACTGCAGAGTCATTGTTATAATCCACCCAATTTCAGTCCTTAAATGCAAGTCCTAATCCATGCAGGCCTATTTAAAACGCTTTGCCAAGGAATTTCTTTTGGGGGGTTTTGTCACGGTATTTGTCGAAACAGCAAATATATTGACAATAGCACCCTTATTGTTGTGGCTTGAACTCTGCAAACTGCTGCAAGTAATTTTTTATGCGAACAAATTTTGTGATCACAATTAGCATATCTTTCTCATTTTTGTTAACACTGTTAGTGTTTGCAATTTTAAAACTTTTTTTTTCTCTCTATTATTTGTTAATATATAAATAACACCTGGAAAAGCTTCAATTTTGGCGCACTGACTAGAAATGTTGTAAAAGACTATAACTGAAGGTACCAAAAAAAAGCTTTGCTGAAACTTGCATTCTGAAGGCTCCACCTCTGTAATCAAATAACATGAACTTGGTGGAGTAGTCATGGAATGCGGCGCTTGCAAAGCTGATACCTAGTGTATCTTAAAGTGCTTTCTTTTTTCTCTATCTTGTCATGTGTATTTGAGATTGGTCGACTTAAAGACACTATTAAGTGATCCACCACCAAAAGATCAAAATATTTAATTTGGAAAATTTAAAATTGTTTCTGTTTTGTTGTTTTGTAATTAGAATTGTTAGTGGTATCTAATTTTCATGGTGTTTTTCAATGGAAGAAACAGCAATATTCAAGGTTGCTTTTTGTCTTATCACTTTGTTAGGATACCTATACATGCAAAAATATTTTTTTGATAATGTTTTGTTATTTTCCAATTTAGCAATTCATGATAGTGCCTTTAAATAAATACTACTGTCATTAAGACAATACCTAAAACCTATTACTTTTGACATAAAGTTGTTTAGCTCAGATATGGGCCATGACAGGTGAACTACTACTGCTTGTACATGATAGAGTGACATGATAGGGATTGACAACCACCCCCCCCCCCTAAGAGTTTCAGAATGCAGAAAAAACAGGTTTTAAGCAAACATTGTGTTAAAATTAGGATTTTGTTTACTAATTTGAGTCAATTGTATAATTTTAGCCCTCCCTGGTATTTTATCCTGGCAGGTCCCTGGATGGAACTAATTGATCCATTGAATGCACAGGGCAATATTGATTGGACCTATGCCAGCTCCATGGATGCATTAAGCTGAAAAAGTTTTTTAATTAAAAGGCCTCAAAAGGCCTTTTTCGAGGCCCTTTAATAATTGTCCAAAATTTTTCCAAGCTATAAAAAATTATCACATGCTTATTACATGAATGTAAAAATGCCCCCAGTATGACCTCATACCTTAAAAGGACCATTCCATTTTCCCCAAAACTCTTGTGCCATGCAACGTGTAATAAAGGGTGTGGACAAGCACACCCTGTTGTGTCGTGTGCAGTGTCGTGTCTTGTGCAGTGTCGTGACAAAATTGGTTCGGTTATCTGGGCTGGTTATCACTTGTATTTTGGTTTCAAGCTTTAACGGTGAGTAATTTATTTGTACACAGTTTGTTTTTATCGTTAGCATGTATTCATGACTTTTCGGTGATTAAAGTACAAATTCCCTGGTTATGCCTGTTAGCAATTGACTATGTCCAGCGATCTGGAATATTCTGTCAATCGCAGTTGTTGAATTTGACACACACCCTTATTGCAAGCCGAGCGTGAAACTTTTTTGGAGTCTATGGCGTGTTGGAAGTTTTCTCAAATGGGTGTTGTAAATTCTGTTTACTTACATACAGAAAATACAAAATTACTACTTTCTTTAAAGGTGCATGTTCTGATCATATTTGGGACCCCCTGATTTACCTGGAAGTAGTATCGATTTTGATATTAGATGAAAGGCCATATTTTTCTCATTGTCGTCCTGAAATTTGAGCCCTCAACTCCATTTCATTCCCAAGATATAAACAAAAAAACTGCCGAATTAATGGTTAACCATCAATATTAGCACAGTATTAAATAGTGCTTTGCAGTATGCATTATTGCTTCTACCATAAAAACTGCAAGCTTGTTTCCCACGGTACTTGATGGGGCGTACGTGCAAGTGCCAGGCTCTCATATCAAGTAGAGAACACGAATAGACATAAATCCGAACAAGCAACTTTAAGAGTAGGTAGACTAGGCATACATATTATAATAATTATGCCAAAGGCTTAGATGATACAAAAACCTCAACTTTTGAGGGTTGATGAAGCTATAGGTCTCAAAATGTCCCTTTAAATTCAGGGTGCATTCTTCTCAAAGTATGCTTTGAATTCTATACTACTATTCTACATTAGTGCTATCTTCACAAGACACCAAATCCATCATTAATGCAATACTTCTAAACTCCAGTTCAATGAGGATGTGTATTATGGCACTAATTTTACACTGCTAGAGTGTGAGTGACATACCATTTCAAAACAGAGGTATCATGCAAGTGTACACATTTAGCACATAATGGAAGCATTTACAGCTTAAAGTGACAGGAGATGATTTTTTTAGGATACTAATTTTCTCAAATTTCACTTGATCGGTTGTAGACCACCTACCGAGAAAGTTTATTGAACAAACAAGTACAAAAAACGCAAACCTTGTTTTGAACTTGGCTTCTATCGCAATCGTCCCCATAGAAAACCATGCTTTGACTTTCTGTCGTGCACGACAGAAACTACTACTGTCCATTCAATTAGCTTAGACCCTCAGTTTAAAATTAATATTAGAGAAGGTATTGGTGTCGGGAAAAAATCGTGAAAAAAAGTTGGTATTCATCTAATTACAAGATCTGCTAATTACCCAACAAGAATTTGAAGGTGCATGCTGAAAAGTATTTTTCACACCCAATTCTATTCAATTTTCTGCGATATTTGGCCAGCAATCGCCAAGATATCGGAACCAGCCGAATATTCGTAATGAGCATAAACTTTTTCAGGAATGTTCCATTTATAAGATAGGTGTGTAAAAATCTGCATCGCGTCGCTCTTTGCCACAGTATGACATTGATCGATATCATGAACAATGTTTGTGATGTATTTTATTCCGGGATTTTATTCCTGGGCAAAAAACTAATAAATTGTTATTAGAAACCATTTTACATTCATGATTATTGATGTTGTTAAAAGGTTTATATAATTCTTTGATCTTCAACTTACAGGTCTAGTATTCTATGGGCTTCACTGGGTAATTAATCGTTAAAAATGTTTGCATATTTATTGGAGGCCTAATAATAACAACCAAGTTTTATATTTATGTACATATAACTATTTCTTGAAGACCACAATCTCACAATGTCATATATAGGCTGACCTCATGCTATCTACTGAAGATAGCAAATATCGCCGCAAGCCATACAGGTTATCTGATCTGGATAAACTTATTTTTTGCATGTATGTTTTGGCCATCTACTGACGATATGAACAAAATACACTCTTGGGTTATGACTAACCCTTGTCTTACCAAGCTTTTTTTGTAACACGGGTTATCAAGGGCGGGGGTTACCACTCCCCTCGAGAATTTGTTATAAAGCACCCGATGCTTATGATTTTGATACCAATATAGCTATGGTCCTCCTCTTTCCATTGATACAAAAATAAGTACCATCGTACCTAGTATGGCGTCACAATGACGTCATCAAGTCCGCGAGTCGGCAAAATTGGCATTTTCCACAGAAAATAGGCGGAATATCGGTATCAAATCCTCTTTACATTTGTAACGCAAGTTTAATGAGGGTATAATAACAAATATGAGAATGAAATGAAATTGTTATAAATGTAAAAGAAAACATGTATATTTTTTACCTGTTGTCATTCACTTTCCGAAATGCAAAGGCCATGTACTTCAGAAGGGCCCACAGGGTTGTTCCGATATTGATGGCAGTGGGTATCCGCTAGCACGGGAGCGTATAGGTCCGTTATCCTAGCCCCTAGTATAATACCAAAGACCGTCTCACACGTCATTTGTTACCAGACTTTGGACAGATCATTTACAAGTTTGAGGGGAAAAGGGTCAAATTTCAATAGATTTGTAGGTAAAATTCCATCCATATGTTTTGAAATTTAAAAATCCTGTTGGGTAATTTGGTGAATACAAACTTTTCTTTCACAATTTTTTCCCGACACCTCTACCTTCTCTAATATTAATTTAAAACCGAGGGTCTAAGCTAATTGAATGGACAGTAAATCATCATCTTATTACATAAAGACAGCGTATTCGGCTTATTCACTTCAGGTGTGATACATTGGTAAGCAATCCAAATATGCAAAAAAACGGGGTTCAACAAAAATTGGGGGGCGCTTCTTTCTGGAAATCTCATGTCTCTTTAAGCGGCGCATTTAAGATGTGCTGTACAAACCACGACATGCCCAAGAAGACAACATGGGCCATGGAAGTGCTGTAGAAATCATATGACATGCCCATGAAGACAACATGGGCCATGGAAGTGCTGTAGAAATCATATGACATGCCCATGCAAACAAACAACATAGGGATGGCAACACATTGCCCCCCCATGGGCGGCCAAATTCAAATCTAGTCTCTTGTAGGAAGCTGTAAGCTGGATCCTAAAAATTCAAATGTAACTTGCAGGGGATGTAGCATGGAGGTACTTTAAAAACCCTCGGTGTCTCGACCAGGAAAAAAAAGAAAAATAAAGAAAAAGAATAAAGGAGAAAACTAGAATGTTGTAGGTGCTTTCGTGATCCTAGCACGTTAATTTTTTGTTATGATTCACTAATATCCCAAAAAAGGTAAAACTTACCAATTCAAGTTGATTCTGAATTGCATTTTTGAGGTTAAGAGTGATTAGGTTTATCCACACGAACCCCTATACACCACTGTGTTGTAATTTCTGTCACGTTTACACTTACAGACCAGAAATAAAACACGGGTAACGGTTTGCCACCCCATCGTTTTTTACTTGATATCAATCATATATTTGTCATTTTTCTGACTGAAAGACATTCCTTTGAAACAAAATGTATTTATATATGTTGAACTGCAAATCATATTAGCCTGGCAAATTTCGCTTTAAACATTCTTGTAAAGGCTGGAATTGCACTATTTCCATATCTGTTGGTTGATGTGTGTGCATGCATTGGTGCAGACCGTCATTGTCTGCAAAACGAATCTTGGCTGGCTCCAAACAAGGCCTGTTCTGGGTACTGCATGCACTGCCACAATCGACCTGAAAACTAAATTTGTTAACTGCTGTCAATTAACTTAGGTCGTTTTTTATTAATTATTGTCTAAGAAAAACATGTTTTTCCATCAAACAATTATTGATTTGTGGATTTCCTTGATTTCGGTGGTTTGTGTGTGCCTTAAGCATGGGCATATAAATTGCTTGTTGAAATTCTGATACTTTTAAAAGAGGTCCTGTCTCTTTTATTCAATTGGTTTATGAACAAAAGAGAATCCACACAAGCGCTCCTTATGCAGCCCGTCCATTCAATTAATGGCTGTGTGGAACATTTGTAATATCCATCTCGTTTTGTATTGGCAACCATAAAGTTGCAAATAACAATGGTTCAGATTTGATCTTGTTGAAAAAATTTGGCATTATTCATTTCCACACCATTGTGGACACATATTGATCGTGAATCATATCCTCCCTCCGCCAATTTTGTACTACCTATAAAGTGGAGTCAACGGAACCGTTCACAAAGTGGTTACTAATTGTCCAAACCTTAATATTTCGCTCATTTTCAAAATGAGGGTGAAATACCCGATTTCATAGATTTAAAGGTTTAAATGTCCTTTTCCTTTTGTCATGTAAAAAGGTCTTGGGTCTAAAGATACCCAACAACTTTCTTTTCGTGAGTTTATTTTCAACGAGCATTTTTTTAAAATAAAAACCAAACATCTATTTAATTGAACAGACAAAAGGCCTCAATTTATGAGTGTGATTGGTTCAAAATGTCTTGCAATCATCACACAAGCATGAATCAAAGAAGGCACAATTTCATACCTGCAAAATGAAATCATTGCAAAATGATTGAGGAAATATTTATAAGGGTGGGTCAATATCTAACTAATCCAAGGCTAAATTTGTATAAACCGTTGTCGCTGACTTCTCTTCCATGAACAATCATGTTTTGTGGGGCAGATGTTGGGTTTGGGTGGGTTGGTGTGGGGTGGGTGTGGGGTGAATGTTGGGTGTGCGATGATGTTTGGGTGTGGTATGGATGTTGTGTGTGTTATGGATGTTGAGTGTGTGATGGATGTTGGGTGTGGGATGGATGTTGGGTGTGGGATGGATGTTGGTGGGGATGGTGTGGGTGGGGTTGGAGGTTGGGGTGGATGGATGTGGATGTGGGAGGATGTTGGATGTGGGATAGATGTTGGGTGTGGTTGGGTGTTGGGTGGATGTTGGGTGTGGGATAGATGTGATGGGATAGCGTTGGGTGTTGGGATGGATGGTTGGTGTGGGGATGGTGTTGGGTGTGGGATGGATGTGGGTGGTGGGATGGATGTTGGGTGGCGGATGGATTGGGTTGTGGGGAATGTTGGGGTGAGATGGGTGTTGGATGGAGGATAGATGTGGGTGTAGGGTGAATGTGGGTGTGGGGTGGATGTTGGGTTGTGAGGGGAGTGGTGTGGGTGGAGTTGGATGTGGAGGGATGTTTGCTAGCCTGGGTGAATGTTGGGTCCTCTCTTGAGTGAATACGTGTCTGTGCAATGAAAGTTGTTTTTGACATAAAAAATCAACAGAAAGTTTTTGTGTTTATACTACTAAATTGTAACAGAATAATGTGTCAAAATAAATAAAAATCAAGGGAACAGGCCTAATTGTTTTGAAACCTCCACCAAATTATTCATCTGGTCATGAGGACTAAAAGAAAGTATAGTTTGCTCTATCTCTATGGTCATTAGTTTCAGGTTTATAGACTCATAACAATTCAATGTCATCCTGGGGGTAATTCTTACACAGTGCTCCGATTTTGACAAAACAAGTCTCAAGTTCTTTGTCTTGTTGTATCCTATAACAGAAAATGCATATTTGCTCTGTATTTGACATTTTAGTATGTAATTAGATGGTAAGTATTAATAACCCCATAGGATACGTAGACCTTTGTTACATTTTAACCTCTAATTAAATGACCAAATGGTGAGATGAAGAATTTGGGACCATTTTGAAAAGAATTGGAACATTCTGAAAATATTACCCCAGGATAACCTTGAAACCTTTATTGCTCTAAAACTATTAAAGGCACTATCTGTGATTTGCTAAATCAGAAAATCAAAACAAAAAAAAATAATAAAAAAATCATGTCTGTAACAAGTGTAAATATCCTAGTATACCCTACAAGTTATAAGACCAAAAGTCATCTAATAAGGGCAAAATTGGACATTTTAGTCAAAAGTGTCTGTACGGACCCTGACTACAACACATAATTTAATGGAGATTCATATCTTTGAACACTGCCATTTTCTTCCTAAATTTAGCCCAGAAATGGGCTATGGCAGGAGAACCACTAGAATCTAATGCTGCATGAACATGATAGAACCAGGGACAGAAACTAGAATGTGACAGGGGTGGCCATCCCTTAAGAGTTTAAAAATTCATAAAATACAGGTTTTTAAGCAGTGAATTGTGTTAAAATTAGGTGTTTTTATACCAATATGAGTTATTTGTATAATTGTTGCCTGCCTAAGATTTTACCAGGGTGCCACCCCTGGATAGAACTAAATTGCTGAATACACAGGAATGGATCTGCATGGATGCATTAAGCTGGAACAATTTACGAATTAAAAACACTGTCTTATAAGGAGGCCTTTAAAAAAAAGTCCAAAACTGTCCAAACTTGTCCATGTTACCAAAAATATTACATGCTTATTGTGTGAATGTTAAAATGACCACAGTATCAGGGACTGACTTTTAAAATAAGGTGGTGCTCGGTAAAAAGCTCCCCTGGTCATATTAGGGGGAGCTTTAAGGGGAGCTTTTCATGGCATACACCAGTGCTAACCATGGATAGAGCAGATTCACAAGGAGAGCTTTGAATCGCCCTCCTACAAAGTGTTAAGGAGAGCTGTAGAGGAGCTATCGCTCTCCTTAAAAGTCAGTCCCTGCAGTATGAGCTCATACCTAAAAATAGCAACACCAAATTTCCCAATAACAATTCATGTGCCACACACTGAAATAAGGCGTAGCAGACAGACTCGACGTGTGTGCAAGTAGTCGGAACAAAATTGGTTAGGTTGGTCACTTCTATTTTCATATTTTGAGTTTGGTGAGTAATCTGTTTGTGAATATCACAGTTTATTGATTTGTTTGTATCATTAGCCTTTATTTACGACTTTTTGAGACACAAATACCTGGTGATGTTTGTCAACAAATTACTCTGTCCACCGATCTGGTTTATTCTATCGGCCGCGGCTGTTACACACACCCTCAATGCAATGGAAGCGTGAAACCTTTGATGGACAGTCTATGGAGTGCTGGAAGTTTCCTGATATTTAATCAAATTTGTGTTGTAAATTCTGTCTGATTAAATACAGAAAATACAAAAATCAAGAGTAGATGGTCTAGGCATACATACTTATGCCAAAGGCTCATGATATAAAAAACTAAACTTTTTGAGGTACATTGAAGGAAATGAGGCTATGAGTCTCAAAATATCCCTTTAAATTGAGGGTGCTGCCTTCTCAAAGTATGCTATTGATGCTACCCAATTCTCCATACCATTTATGTTATGCTATTCTTCACCAAGACAACAAAATCCACAAAATGCGAAACTTTCGAAATCCAGTTGAATGAGGATGTATATTATATGGCACAAAAATTTTATGCTGTTAGAGTGTGAGTGCCACACCACACTCTTAAAAATACGTGTCAACCCTCCCTAACACCCCTCCACTTCCAAAACAACAGCTACCCCCCTCCTAAAACATGCTCCCATCCCCAAACACTACCCTCCCCAACACCCATCCCCTCCAGTCCCAAAGATATTCTGGAATTTGCTTAGGATCATTTGTTCATTCAAAGGTGTAGTTCCAATCATATTTGGGATCCCCTGACCAGTACCGCGGCAGCGGGGTCCTAGGGGGCCGGGTCCTAGAGGCCAATTTAAAAAAAACTTCAGCCCTTGGGGTTGTGACAAGTCAGAGAGAGGGAGGGATGAGAGGAGGTGAGAGAGGGGTGGGAGAGTGAGAGCGAGAGAGGGGAAGAGAGAGAGAGAGAGAGCATAATTTGGCGGAGGAACAGGGGGCCCTGTTCCCCCTCCTGCGGACAATGTAAATACTTTACATTGAGAAAATACGGCTGCTAACAACAAATTTCCAATTTTTTTTATCGCCGCTACGCGCGGTTAATAATTAGTGGAGGGCCTCTCTTGGTTTGAGTAATCACACAAAACCAATTAGATTGTTTATAACAACGGTTGTATGAATTTTATAAAGTGGACTACATACCAATTCAATTGTTTCTTATCAAATTTATACGGGCCTACTGCGAAAATATTGCTTTGGAAGTGAAACATTGCAAGGGTTCGCGCTTCGTGCTGTATACCACCCCGGGCGCTTCATATATGAACTCTCCATGAACATGTTATAGTATTATTGAAACAAAAACTAAACCATCAGCTATATTTTAAAAACCCGTTTATCATACCTCTATCATTACAAAGTGAAACACTTACAAAATTTCTATTTGTTTCTATTCAAATTTTCATGGATTAAAATGTGTTTTGGAAAGCGAAACATTGCAGGCGTCCGCGCTTCGGCCGGGGGGGGGTTCCCCATCCTACAAAACACCCATGCGTTGCCATTCGGTCAACTACAGTATTACAGCTCCCCCCCCCGCGTTCATGGCCGCTTCGCAGCCACTGAAAGTCACCCCCCCCCACGGGGTTCTGGAAAAAAGACAATTAGTAAAAGGGGGCCCGTAACCCCAAGGTCCCCCGGGCCCGGCCAAAATTCTCTCGGCGGCCCTGCCCCTGACTCACCCCCTCCCAAAACACCCACCCCTTCCCTTAACACCCCCTCCGCTTCCAATACACTGCTCCCCCTCCGCCGAAACACCGCCCCCCTCCGAAAACACCGCTCCCCCTCTCCAACACCCTCGAACTCCCCAATACCCCACCCCAGTAAATGCTATGTTTGAATTTTTTGATGACTGAAGTCGATGTCTGATTACATCTGATTTTCATTTTAGATGTTTGTTTTCTTATGAATATAATAATAATACAATATAATAAGACTTAGTGACTAATGAAAGACATAAGACAGAGTAACTCCGGGAAAGAAAAAATGGGGCTTGCTCACCCAAACACGTCATTAAAGCCCATTTATCTCCAGGAACAAAATACAAAAACATACATATTATAATAATAGAGAGTAGACATACAATTGGGGTGTGAAAAGAAGACAGGGCAAGCTGGAATAACTTTAGAAATAGGCTTACCAGAACTGAATTTGGGACGAGAATGGCTACCGATGTGAAGTGGAATGTTTTCCCCAACGTCTAGGAAAAAAGACAAAGACAGAATTGTAGAAGGAATTAATCCTTGTCCGCCAATGTAGAAATCGGTCTTGAGAAATAAGACTTCTGTGGAAAAAAGTCCTTGAAAGATGCTGGAAATATCATTTAAACCAGATTTGTAAACAAAAATGACAATGCTGAAATTTTTAAATAAATCATTAAACACTCATAGACCAAACAAAATTAGAACAAACCTGTCAGAGTAAGTGTGTACATGTACATGCTCCCCAGAGCCCTGTTTCTTACACATAAGGACTTGTGTAATGCCTCATTTGACACTTTCAAGTTACTAGTGTAAACAGGATTAAAGGTATAGTCACATACAGGAGGACGCGCCTGGACCAAACCACTTCCCGACTACACAAGACAGCTTTTTTTTTCAAAAATGGCTACGTCTGTCAAACGGTGCAAACTTACAATTTTTATCCCGACCAGGGAAGATAGTCTGGAGTATCACCGTTGTCCTAACGAGACAAGGGAAGGATCTGAAACGCCGAGCCCGCTAGGCGACGCATCGTGGAATCAACAGATCCAGCAGTTCTAATTGGCGCGACACCACTGTTCGTCCCAGTTAGTCCGCGACCCTGAAGCGATGGCACAATTGTGAATGTCGCTGTCAAGATGATCGTCGATGGTCGCGAAGTTGGTGACGCAAGAAAAGTGTACCGTACATGAAAGACCAACCCGCGACTCGATGCCCATACCTCTTCCTAATACACAACGCGCACACATATTCTTTCAAAATCGGCTATAGCAGTCTTGTTCAAATATTACAAGCAAAGAGGATGACGTCAATCGCCCGAGCAGTAGCCGTAAGCAGTCAATTGTTACATGTTCTCAACATCGCAGGACTGTAACACGACAGCAACCAGTTGCGTCAAGAATGCAATTTTGTCGCGACTTATCTTCTGTAGTTGTAGAGTTCGTCGCGAATTTTGAAACAGTCGAGTGGCTTGCATTTCTCTATCGCTTGGAGCAGACTCATTGCCGACAACAGTAGCGTAACAGGCTGGGGGGGGCCGGGGGGGCAGGTTGCCCCACTGGACGGACTTGGCGGGAAAAAAAATTGCAAAACTCATGCTAAATCAGCCGTTTTGTAGCCATCTGACGGGCCAAATTGGCTTATTGGACCCCCCTAAGAGGGAAAATTTCCCCTAAGACGGCAATGGGAAATTTGCCCCTCAGAGGTTGTAGGCCAGTTCACCGCCACTCGACGACCACTTTCCAACGGCACACAACCACTCATGATGCGCACCAACTAATGGCTCCTACTTCCAAACCGCTCATGTGTTCAAGGCGACCTTCCCGATTTCAAACATCCACAATTTTTTATTAAGCGTGCAAGAAAAAAATCGTTATTATGATGATATTCAGAGAAGCCGAGAAAGGCATACTTTCTGTGCACTTACTAGGAAACCTACACAGATGATGAAGGAATTTGTTGCACAGGAATCTACATGAGAGGGGAATGGACCGATTTAAAGAAAACAGAGTGACAAGCAATTTGCAATCATTTAAACTGATTGCAGACATTTCACCACACCAAAAAAAATTAATTTGCAATTGACAGGCACCCGTCTCTCCGGATTCTAGAGAAGGGCATAGCAGCAAATTGGAGGCATTAAAAGGAAGCTTGTTTGGACGTGACAACCTGTAGACTTCTGTCAAGATCCATAGTTGCAAATCAACCGCATCATGATGTGTAGGTTCACCAATGAGTGGTCATCAGCAAACTGGAAAAAAAAAGAAAGGAGCCACAATCATAAGTAATATCAACCAGAGCAAAAATAAGAAAAAGAATAGGTCCAAGCACTGAACCTCTTGAGAACACATCGTAAGTGAGACAGATGCCATATGATAATTCACCACTCGAAAAATAAAACCGTCTTCTGTCCACAAGAAAATTCTGAATCCAAGTAAGCGAGTACCCTCTACCACCGATCATGAAGTTTATGCGAATTATAAGTTATGAATCTACTTGTAATCAAAAAGGCAGAAACTGAATCATAGGAAAAACACTAGAGGCAACAAGTGTTTCCTAATAAATGTGAAAAATATTTTTTTTTTTTAATTTTTTATAACTATATTTGTATACTCTAAAAAGATTGACACAAAGACAGAGAAATTTCAGTTAAGTACTTAATGCAATTCATGATGCAAGTTCGTGTTTTGTGCAGTGGCATAACAAGGCAGTCAATCCAGATGGTACAAAATTCCCAAGTCGAAACCACCAGAGAGGTGGGCAAATTTGTAAGTTTTCCCAGAGATTTGCTCAAATTAAGTTTGGACTTGAAGAAATGCAGCATAGCACACATAAAATTGGGCAATTTACTTAGTTTTGCCCAAAATTTGGATGACATTGGTTGAAGTGAGTGCGTGAGGGCGTATTACAATAACGACAACTCAATTAACAATTGTGTCCTACCGTGTATTAATCAATTTAAAACCCTTTATAAAAACATACACTATATTATAGTAACTCACATTTTAAACAGTCACATCAAACATTTACCCACATTTAAAACCTTTATAAAACATCACTTTTAGTAAATGCTATAACAGACCTTATAGGATGTATAAAATACTATACAACTCAGCTCTTTCAGGAAAATTTAAACCTGAAGAGGCCTTATATCTTGAAACAACGTGTTCACATCTGGGACGCTCTCCTATTTTCTATGTCTAGCGCCAATCAAGAATTCACGTAATAGCATGTTCAAAGAAAGCGCACAATCACAAGGAATAGGACGAGGGACTGGCTCACCTTTAAGCATTAAGGGGTTCCTGTAAGCTGACCGATTTAGAATGCGCTTAGAACAAATTTTGTCCCTTGTCCACTCAAACCTGAAACTGCTTGGGAGCTCCCAAATGTGGTTTTGCCAGCATCATTTGTTATTAGCAATGACCCCCGATTGCCACCCTATTTCTGATATAGCTATAACAGAAGCCTTAACCTTGTAAAATCCGATTTTGCGTGTATGACATGTAACAAATACAAGTATACTAACATACCCTGCAAATGATAGACAAGAAGCAACATAATATGGCCAAAATCTGAAATTTTAGTGCAATAATGTTCGTACGGACCACTTACTCAACACACAAAGCTTGAATGAGAATTTATCTCTGGATCCTGCTGTTTTCTTCCTTTTCCTATCAAGTTCTACAGCTGGAAAATGTAAATTATGAGAAGTATACAGCCTTATCTCATTTATTAAGCTATTCCTTGCAAATTTCATATTTACTTTGACCCTTGATAAAGCACTGCATAGTGTTTGTAAGTGCCTGCAAATCGGCAGTGATAAGATAGACGAATATAAGGGTAACCTAATCTGACGTTGATCACGCGAGTAAGCTGCTGCAGCAAGCCTTTCCAAAACTTGGATGACATTGCGTTGATTGAAACTTCCTGAAGGAAGAGGGGATAAACAATACCATAGTCTGTGATTGTAGATTTTGCTGAAAACTTTTGCATTCAGATTATCATCGCAAAAAAGTACCATTGAATTTGGTACATAGTTATGGCAGAATGCCTATATTATTTTCGTTGCTTGTATTGCAAAGTTTACAAAATATCTAAAATACATGCTTTTTTTAAAAATATATTAGATTTTTTAAACACAAAAAACTGAATGTCAAAGAATAATTTGCATAGAGTCAAAAAGTTTGTTTTACTTTGTTCCAATTTGAGTAGTATTCGATGGTGCAAACGTTTATAGTTGGGAACCTAGACAGATAAAAAGTGCTGCTCTTTTCTCTATATGGTCATGTGTATTTGAGATTGGGTAGACTTAAAGACAATATCAGTGATCGATCCACCCAAAAGAGTCAAAATATTTACATTTTGCAAGAATAGCTTAAAAGTTAATAAGTCTGTAGAATTCTCATGAGTTATTTTTATCAACTATACAGACAGTAATTGCTAAAATATCTGATTTTGTCTGAATTATGCATTTTTGTCTAATCACTTGCAGGTTATGTTAGGATACCTATACATGCAAATATGATTTTTTTGTGATTTTCCAGTTTAGCAAATCATTGACAATGCCTTTAAATATTGCCATCATTTGGACAATATCTAAAACACAACTGCTGACATAGAATTGATTTTAGTCCAGAAATGGGCTATTGCAGGAGAACCACTACATGTTGACCCCTCAGCTTATACCTAAAAATAGCCATATAATTTTCCCCATATCTCGATTCGTGCGCCACGCTGTAGGGCGTGTACAAGCAAGCGTGTCGTATGCAGTACGGTGTGAAGAAACTGGTTCGGGCTGGTCGCTTCACTTTTGCTTTTCAGTTAGGCGAGTAATTCTGGTCACTTCACTTTTGGTTTTCAGATCGGTGAGTAATTTAAGTTAACATATCACTCTTTTTTACTTGTTTGTATCGTTATTCCCTGGTGATGCCTGGTGATGCAAGCAATCTGGTATATTGTCAGTCGTGGTTGTTAAATTCGACACACACCCTCATTGCAACTGTAGCGTGAAACTTTTTATGGATAGTCTGAGAGTGCTGAAAGTTTCTTGTATTTAATCAAATTTGTCTTGTAAATTCTGGTTTACAACAATTAAATATCATTGACTTTCTTCAAGAGTTGATAGGCTAGGCATACATATTATACTTATACCACAGGCTCATTATATTAAAAAAATCAACTTTTGTGGGTAAGTTAAAGGGATGAGGCTATGGTTCTCAAATTGTCCCTTTAAATTGGGGGTATCGTCTTCTCAAAGTATGCTATTGATGCCACCCAAATTCTACTATACCATTCTACATTAATGCTATCTTCACAAGACACCAAATCCACAATAATGCAATACCTCCAAAATACAGCTGAATGAGGATGTATATTTTATGTTATATAACACATAAAAATATTTCTGTCATTTGATTGGTGGATACTGTATCACGTGACACAAAATATTTGAGATTATATCCCTCGTGAATATATTCATGTTCATTGATTGGTTAAAAGTGCGTCACATGACCACAAATAGTTTAACTATTTACGAGAAAGAGAGCGAAAGAGTGATCACAGGGAAATAGGCGCCTATTTCCCTCTACCTCGATACCCGTGTTATCAGTTCCCTTTATCGGTTCTTTCGCTGCGGTCAATACGACCTACTAACGACTTTGACGTTATGCAAAGAGTGCACGACTCTTACTGTATTTCTCAACTTATGTGTACGTTCGTATTAGTTATTGCCTCCTGAACGGAACTTAGACGCCTGTTAGCTATTTCGGTCGACACACCCTTAGCAACAACATGGATGCGCCCGTTGCAATAACACCCGTGGGAAACCTTCTGCACGGATATGGAGAATTAAAAAAAATAATTACGTCTGTTCTGTCAGTGTTCGAGAGTTGTGTAAATGACACCGGTGATTCCCGCGTTGATTTTTATTTTAATAATGGCCATGGAATGACAAGCGCTGATTGATCTCATCACTGCATGACTGTGCACAGTCACGGAAACAGTTTAGGTGAGCTATACATGCTATATGCAGTAAATTCCGGGAGTAATTCAGTACAGACTTCAGCGTCATTATTTACCGAAAAATGTGTTTGATATCGTAAGTGGGCGGACTTTCCTCGACCTAAAAGGCATTCAAGCCCATCCTTTCCTAGCCCTAGCCCTAGCCTAAAGAGTACATTACAGGCAAGGCCTATTTTTGGTTAAGTAGGCCTCAGGCTCAGTTTTACTTTTAACAATCCATGAACAAAAAATATAATTCATGAAGATATAAACACATATTTAAAGGATCTTATTCGGGATCGTTGTGGAATCTATTGGTCCCCTCGTTGAACTGGAGGGCGTGGGGTAGTATTTTCCCTCGACCTTCGGTCTCGGGAAAATATTACCCCACGCCCTCCAGTTCTCCTCGGGGGGCCATAGATGCCACAAGATCCATCATGATCATTAAATATTGTATACTAGTTTCCCACAATTCACAGGAGGTGAAAAAAGTTACCATAAAAAGCTCCTATTTCCCCAGCATTTGGAAATAGTTCATTTTTATGGGAATCTTTTTCCCTGCATTGGGTATCTTGACTAGGCTTGATTTGCGGTCCACAGCCTTTTAATCTCGACGAGACGTGGCAAGTTTTTTTTTCAAATGACAGAAATATTTTTAATATGTTATATAAAACACATATTGACTGCTCTAATTCTGAATGGTGCAAAATACCTCCCTCGGTGTCGGAGACCGTGGGCCTACTAGTTTTCCTCGAACCTTATTTAGGCTCACGGTCTCCAGTCACCTCGGTAGTTATTTTGCACCATTTCCCTAATGAGCATCATAGTTGTATACTATATACCATTAGAGTGTGAAGTGCCACACATTTCAAAAAGTCAGGGTGTAAGTGCACATATTCAGCACTATCGAAGCATTACAATTTAAGCTCTCATTCAGACGTGCTCAGAAACTGTAGACCCCATGGGGTCACCCTGTAAAACAATGCGTAATGCATAGCTCCATATTCAGAAAATTTTAAAAAGACCCTTATTTCCCAACACTTTCCAAGGACTTTTGGCTTTCAAAATCCTTTTTGCCAATTTGTTTTTAAAACATCCCTATTGTGGAAAAACAAGAACATAATTTTCAACTTAATCTGCCCTACACTTCAAGGATAGCAGCGATATTGCGAGAGAATCAAAAATTGGAAATCATTCTTTTATTATAAATCAGGGATAAAGTGTGTACATTCCATACTACCTCTGCTTTAATGTAGAAACAAACCACCAAATCGTGAAAAAATGAAGTATTTGAGCACATTTGCCATACCGTCCTCCCATAAATAGATATACAGCGTGAACGTCTCAAAATCTACAATAAAACACCTGATTGTGGTTTACAGTAGCACCGCATAAACAACGATCAACCACCTTTGTTTTTGAGGTTCAACTGTCTTGATCATGGTGGGCACCATATCACACTCTAAAATCTGGATTTCACGCTAAAAGGCCTTTTTTTATCTCAAGTCGGATTTTGATCGCACGTATAGAGGTATTAAGAATCATTATAAAAAGTACTGCCCTTTGTCTTTAATACGCGAATTTCAGCCAACCACTTGCAGGTTATGTTTATAGCCATATCCTGCCAGTAACAAAAATTCAAAAATATGAAATTTTGATGATTTTTTGATTTTTCGGAATTAGCAAATCGCTGCTAATTCCCGTTAAGGCTATAGAGCCCATTTTAAAATGTTTCAACTAAACGTGCATCTAGTGTTGGGTTATGTTTTTTTCTTTTAGTATATCCCAGGAGTACCGGGCGGCGCCAGGGTAAAATCATAAGGAGGGGCAAAACTCATAGGAGGGGTGAAACATTGCACGATTACCCCTTATCATGTAAAAAAAACGAATTTTTACACAATTTATTGTTTACTCCCTGTTTTTCCTGATTTGTCACCTGCAATCCGTCCTACATGAGTAAGACCATACAATGTTGCTACTGGTTCTTGTTCTTGTGAAAAGCCTATATAACACAGCACTAATTTGTATCCCTTTGCTTGTTGAGTATATTGGTTGAACGCCGCAAAATAAAGCAAACCAGGGATTCTTCGTTGACTAATTCTCATCTCATACCAATCAGGAAAAACAAAACATGGGGCTAAAACATGAAAATCCAACAGCTCAAAAAGTTGGTAGGTTCTTGAAATATATCCTATTTTTTCATTTTGAAACCTTTCCTCTGAAACCACCCTATTTCTGAATTTTGCGGACATCATGTTCGCAAGAAACAGAGTGAGAAAAAATACCCCTTTTCCTTGAATTTTAGAAAATGATATGCGTACACATGGCCAATGATCTGTGATGCCGACGATGCATGATCATGCCCATGAAGACAAACATGGGCCATTTAATTGTCAGTAGAAATCAAATGGACATGCCCATGAAAACACATGGGCCCATGGAAGTGCAGTAGAAATCAAATGACATGCCCATGAAAACAACATGGGCCATGGAAG